>PVKM010002323.1:0-66243 GCA_004027735.1 Carollia perspicillata | reverse complement strand
TAGATGCTCATGGCAGTCTGCAGTTTGTCAGTATAACTACTTTGTTCTGGATTTTCATTGTCTTGTTTTGACACTTCAGTTATTACTGAAATGTCAAAACAGCCTTAGAGTTAAGTATTAAGATGCAAGTAAAAATATTTTAAAAATCATTGATTTTAATGTTTCTTTAAATCTTTAATTTAAAGAAGATTATATATATATATATAAAATATATATATATATATATATATATATATATATATAAAATCTTCTTTATTTTTCCACTAATCTCTCATGGCAAAGTTAACAACCCTCACTGAAATATCTTACAAAATTAACATTTCTGAACTCATGCTCTAGACACCAATAAATAAAACCTGACTTAACAGTGTTTCTAAGTGAAAATTAAATTTTAATTAAAATAGAAACTAATATATTTGGTATTATTCCAGTTTTGAGAAATAGTCCAGCCATTGTTAATATAAAGAGAACAGTTTGTGCAACATTGATGTAACCTCCAGCCAAGGAGAGCGGACTGGAATGCACATGCATGAACAATGATGACTTCACTGTACTAGTCAGTGGGGAGAGTAGGTGCCATGGAGTGAGCATGTGTACTAGGTAACTGTTGCATTCAAAATAACTAGGTGAGTGAAGCAACAAATCTGCACTAAATTGTGCATTAAGCCTGAAATTCTTCCACAAAAACTATTGTGATGATTCAGAAGGCAAGGCCACAGCGATGAGCAATTGGTGATTGGCAGCTTGTCCATGACAACACACCTGCTCATGCATCACATCTACTGCAGAGTTTCTTGGCAAAACATCAAATCACCCAGGTGACTAAGCCCCACTACAGCCAATATTTGACACCCTGTGACTTCTGGCTTCTCCCAAATTTAAAATCACCTTTGAAAGGGAAGAGATGTCAGACTATCAGTGAAATCCAGAAAAATACGACAGGGCAGCTAATGGCAATTGGGAGAACTGTGTGAGGCCATGGTGCCTATTCTGAAGGGGTGTGAGGCATCATTGTCCTACCTACAATGTTTCTTATATCTTGTATCTTCTTCAGTAAATGTCTCTTTATTTCATATTACATGACTAGATACTTTTTGGACAGACCTTGTACATTTACCATTACTGAAAGAGACTTACACTTTTTTTTAACGATTTTATTTATTTATTTTTAGATAGAGGGGAAGGGAAGGAAAAAGAGAGGGAAAGAAACGTCAATGTGTGGTTGCTCTCACATGCCCCCAGCTGGGGACCTGGCCCACAACCCAGGCATGTGCCCTGATGGGGAATTGAACAGGTGACCTTTATTTTGCAGACCTGCATTCAATCCACTGAGCTACACTAGCCAGGGAGAGACTTACACTTTAATATATTATTTTCTCCAAGGGTGTTACTGGAAGAATGATTCTACTAGGAGAAAAAATAATTAAATTACATTGTATTAATTTATATACTTTCTCTAACTTTGATGTAAAATATAATAATACAAATAGAGGTATTTTAAATTTTTTTAAAGATTTTGTGTATTCATTTCTAGAGAGAGAGGAAGGGGTAGAAGAGAGGGACAGAAACATTGATGTGTGGTTGCCTCTAGTACCCCCCACCAACTGGGGACTTGTCCTGTAACCCAGGCATGTTCCCTGACTGGGAACTGAACTGGTGACCCTTTGGTTTGCAGGCCAGTGATCAATCCACTGAGCCACACCAGCCAGGTCACCAATAGAGACATTTTAAAATGGAGTTGGAGCTGCCATTTCAGGCTACTTACCTTGTACATTTTACTCCTCACACTTTTAGAATATAAAATTGGACAAAATAACCTTTCAAATGGGACTAAAGCAGCATTATGTTTCAAATATCTGCTTGTTATGATAAAGGATTGAACATTAAAGTCTTCTTTATAATTATCACTGTGTTAGCTTATCTGCAACTATAGAAATTCCTTCCTTAGCTTGTTAACACCCATAGCAATTCCTTTCTTTTATTCATGCACTATTTCTCTTCCCTGTTTAATAAATATCCCTTGTGCTTATATCCTGCACACTGCACACTGAATTTTTGCCTGAATCAGTGCTTCCCAATTAGCTATTCTTTTGGATCTCAGATAAAAGCTTGTTGCCTCTCACTTTGTCTTTTATTTTTTCATAAACAGTAACAAATGTAACTATCAATGTTCATCATTTGCTTCTTGTTTCCTGAGTTCTATACTAACATCTTTTTAAAGATATTAACTATTTGCAACCTATTGGAGCCATCATTCATTGTTAGTAAGTGACAAGGAAGTCTGATCTCCCACAAAGCTGCAAAATTGAGAACCAGTCCCCACAGCTGGCATAATTTACTTGTGCAAAAATAATAGTTTCCATGACTCAACAATATAGAATTTTTCTCAAACACCTAAATCCTTGTTTTATAGTCAAAGCAGTAAAAAGTCAATAAACTCATGGACTTAATAGTATAACATGAAGATATTCAACAAAAAGAGAGATAAGATACTGCTTCATAATAAATAAGTAGAAATATAATAACAAAAAATGTCCGAGAATTTTAAGACTGCTGTTGTCATTATCAGTGAGATATCTATTTATAATAACCCTAAAAGTATCAGACAAAATGCAAACACATAAGATGGAAGGCAAGTAACAGGAAAAAAATAGCAAGGTGTAATAAAAGCTCTTCTATTAAGAAGGCATTATGTGGCTCCAGTAATGATTATATTTGTATAACATATTTAATACATTTTATTAAAAAGTTAAAAGGTGGTAAATAGTAAGGACAAAAATTAGTTTCTATTTATGTTGCCAATAGCTTTTCTTGGGTGGAGCATGGAATTTATGCTCAAGACCCAAACATATTTAACACAAACAAATTGTTATGAAGTACACATGCTCAGAAAATAATGTTTTGAAGAACTAAATTTCTGAAATTACTGCTACCAAATGCCTAAAAGAGTTTAGGCCCAGAAACATAAATCACTCTTGAAATCCAAGCATAATCTTTATACTAAAGAGGATGACTTGGGGGAAACACATTCTATCCATTCTAGTAGAAATATGGTCCATGAGTGACTTTAACCTATTAAAAATTCTAGCATGAGCACTTAAGTTGCTTCTAGCACTTGGCTATTGTAAATTGTGCTGCTATGAATATTGGGGTGCCCATCAGTAAATGAATGGATCAAAAACTATGATACAATTACACAACCAACAGAATTCTATGCAGCAGAAAGAAAGAAGGAGCTCCTACATTTTGTGACAGCATGGATGGAACTGGAGAGCATTAAGCTAAGTGAAATAAGCCAGGCAGTGAAAGACAAGTACCATATGATCTGACCTTTAATAGGAACCTAATAGGACCTTCAATAGGACCTTTTATGTCACGACATGGGCTCCCACTGTGCATGCTCCAGTGTGCCCCAAAGTTCTGCATCTCATCTACTTTGTACTGCACATGTGCTTACTTCCACTTTGCCATCTTGGCTTCCACCACTCATGTGCACAGAGAGGAATTCCCCCTGTTGTTTCAACTCTCCTTCCTCTCCTTCCATAATCCTGGGTAACGACCGGTTGTCTTCTAGAGCAATTGATTCTTCCTGTCGATTCGCATCTATTCACGCCCACTCGGGGATTGCTCAGGGATAAAGGCCCCTCTGTGGAGGACTTAGTAGTTCCCTGAGTAGCCTGCAAATGCTGTGGTTCCCTAGTGGATGAGGCTTAATGTCTGATTCAGCTCCCTAATACATTAGGCTTAATGTCTGATCCTATTTGCTCCCTTCCTTTGATATACCAACCAGCTAACTATGCTAACAAATTGACTTTATGATGATTATAAGGTCTTATTAAGATATAATAGTCAATAATTCCATGTTTTTATGTTTATTCTTGTATAAGCACATAATCATCCTCTTCCACATGTAACTGATTTAACATCCAACAGATTGGTTCGTTGGTCAGTTGGTTATTTGGCTTATGGTTGAATAATCCTAGGTAGGGTCACTCTACTAATCAACCTTATTAAAGCACATAACAGAGATATTCACCAGAGGAACGAATGCAGACATCTTAAACATTACCAATCTAATTTTATTTTGGGGGATAAGAGAGCCATGTATTTTTTTACCGTGTCTCTCGGGATGTCTAACTTGAAGGTCTGGAGTGTGGAGTGGTTGCCTGATCTGTTCTGACCCCTCATGTTTGTGAGCCTTAGGCACAATCTGGCGAAGCAGTTTCAGCATCATAAACAAAGGAAATGACTAATCATTTGCTGTTCCCTCTAACTGCTGGGACCTCCTGCTGGCCTTTGCCATTCCTGCTGGTTTTGAAAAGATAATACTAGGGTAGTGTCCTGACAGGTTCCTGAAAGTCTATAATTCTTGTGCTGGAAAGGGCCTTAAAAATTAGTAACCATTCCTCCCTTATTACAGATAAAGAAACTGAGGTGCTTAAAGGCTCATTGACTTTGAATAAACCCTGAGGGTTGGTTAGTTGCAGCATCTCACCAACACTAAGGTAACTGGAGTCCTTAACCAGGCATCCCCTTGAGCCACAAGGCCTCAGTCTAAGGACAGCATTTCCCAGTTCTTTCTAGGGCAGTCAGGATTGTAGAGCTCAGCTTTAGTTGATGGTCTCTTATGCCCTAGCCCTATGACTCCCAGAGTCTGATCAAACCCGTCATTGTGAAGTCTAACAGCAGTTGAGGAAAGAGAGACCCTAATAATTTTAAAAGATACCCAGGCCTGAGATACCTCTTCCTCCTCCAGACACCTGGGACACATTACCTTTGAGACAACTGAGGTTACATATGTAAAACCAACAAACTGGTTACACACACACACACACACACACACACACACACACACACACACACGTTTATCTATAAATATATTTTTAAAAAGAAGAAATGATGATTTATAAATTGAGGTTAATGAAAATTATGGCCTGTGATTCCTCAATATTATAACACATGTTCTATAGAGCTTGCTTCAAAGCTCTACCTGAGGCCTAGACCTAGTCTGTGCTTTAAAACAGCTTGTTTCTTCTAGGTGGGGAGCATTTTAGAAATTTGAGGCAAATTTTTTTGTTGGTACAATAATTAGGGGTCTTTTATTGGGAAGGAGCAGCAATTCTCTAAGATCTGTAGGAAACAGTCCCACAATGAAAACTAATTCTGTGCTTTACCCAGATCCTCATTATGGAGCTGGACATTCAAATAGATAAAAAACATTACATGCTCTGAGTCTAGAACAAACATTGAGTTTTACAGTTTCGTCACAGTTCTGAGATACACTGAATTTTTAGGAATAAAACTACAGAACAATCAATGGAAGATTCTCGCTTGTTCAGAAATTGCTGAGATGTTTATTATGATTTTAGAAAACTTTGGTACTATGGCAAGGCTGCTTATATTTTATGAGTGGTCAATAGAGAATACTGGCATCAGTTCAAAGTTATAGATGTCACATTCATCATGATTTTGTATAACTGTACCCACATATAATTACTTCTAATACTACACAAAGACACTTAAAGATTTACATGTTAAAATATATATTACTTTATTCTAAATTACTTTCCTTTTTGTTTTATTACAACTAAAATATATTAATTTTTAAAATTACAAATCTAGGTGTATAGTACTATCCATAAATTTCATTTCTACCTAGTAAAAGGGGCATAACAAAACATTCATTTTAAGGAAGAAACATTGTATCAGATCATGGTAAGAATGATTGTTTAGTAATCCAATCATTACACTGGCATTGACCAAAATTTTCTACCTGATCATCTGAGTAAAATATAAATTAATGCCTATTATAGAGTATTATAGAGGACTCTAAAATTTTAGTTTGATCAGATTTTCTCACTCATAATAAAATAAACTTATCTCTAAAAATGTTGTTTTTTCTTTAAATTTGAAGATTTCGGCAAAATTGTATGGGGCAATTTAAGCAATGTTCTATGAAAAAAAATTGTAACTCTACAAAAAACTAAGTATATCAGAACTGCTATATCTTAGTACCCTGCTATGGCACCAGTAGCCTGGACCATTGCTTTAAGTTGCTTGAAAAATAAATAATTTTACATTTTCAGATGCTTCAGCCACTTTACAAATTAAACTCAGACCAAGCTGAATGCAGACTACACATAGCTCAGTAGGTTATTCATTGGACCTTCTCAGGAACCGAAGAGGGTTTGTTGAATTAGTGGAACTTTTATGGGACAGATGTGAGTATCACATGTATTCATAAGCCGTTACTTGAATGTTAGAGTGAAGAATGTTGTACCATCACATAAAAGTACTCTATAATATAAACATATGTGTGTTTTCTATTTCATTTGAAGTCCTTCTTCTTAAGATATAATTTTTTGAGGTCATTCCCAAGTTTCCCTGGCATAGATTTTCACAATGGGGAGTAAACATTTTCTTTGATCAGTTTTTAGGCTCCTTTGTTGAACAGAATTTATTATAAGTATGTAGAAAGTAACTGAAATATTTTTAATAAAGTTTTTTTAGATTTTTATCTCCATGTGGGCTAAACTTATGATATATTCAAGTTAAGTATTAGGATTACTAAGTGTACAAGTTATGTAATGATTACTAGTGCTCATGTGAATTACAAAGTGTTTGGTGAAATTAAAGAAATCCTTTGTTCCTATTTTTATACATTTTATATAGAATTCCAAACAATAAACTCAATATTAAAGTATGTACATCACTCACATATACTTATACATTTGTTTTAGATACTTAAATAAAAATGTGGGTATTTTTGCTCAGCCCAATATATGAAAATAATGATGTAATATGCCTCCTTATTTTCTTTCCCCCATCCCATCACCCAAAAGAAAGTTTCCCAAATAAAAACTAAGTTTAATTGAAACATATATAATATGTGGAACAATAAATGTATGTAATAATATGATATGTTTCAAGGTAATAAGAATTTTATGTCCAGAAAATAGAAGTGATACACCATAAGAAAGATATGCTATCATGTTTAATTTAACATAATTATCAAAAAATAATATCTTGATGTCTCCTTGATTGCAAAAAATACCACTGATCCAGTAGTAAAAAAGATAGGCTCTTATCCTGTCTTCAGTAGGTACTTTTCTGTCTTCAATGCATCGCATGTCCATTATTTGATAAGTACTGTCAGCCTATCAGTTGTAACTGGTTAAAGTTATGACATGAAATGTTTTCATTTCTCCAGAAGACCATTTGTGTTTTTACTTCTGAGGTCTGATTTTGTGAAGTAAAGAGACACATATTGCCACTCACACAATTTTTCTTGTTAGATGATTAATAATCATCAATAACTCTTACAGACATAATATTTTATAGACAATCATTGTTAGCCTATCCAATTACAGAGAGGTAGACTCTTCTGAAATTTGCATGCTTTCTAAGAACTCAAAATGGTCAAAGTAGATATCAGAATTATAAAAATAATTACCAAGCTGAGAATTTTAAAGAAGTATGGTATGAAAAACAGTGCCAAATTTAGACTGATTAGACTACTTCTACTTTTGGCCTATAGTAACATTTATGCACTTGAAAATTTAGTCCATTAGTTCTTGGTCATTTATTTTCTTACATGTAATTTTTTTCCAACTATGACATTAATAATTATGAATAGTAGTTCTATCTGAAAAATTTGTTGGGAAAAACAGCTATCTAGGAAAATGTCAATCTTAAGTCTAAAATTTTTCATAATATAATTTTCTTTCTGATATAGTAGTCATTTTGCAAATTTGCCTAAACTTCAATAATTTTATAATCCACATATATTTTTTCTCAAGCAAGAAAAATTATATCAATTTAGTAGTGACATTTTTCTGTCATTATCACTTGAGTCATAGGCATCATCTCACTAGTGGGAAGCACTTTCCTTTGTGTCTGTAATTTATGGTGATACCAAGCCATTCCATGACTAACGCCACCTGGCATGCCCTAACACATCACTGTTTCCTTCACCCTGGCCCACCGTGTTAACTGGGGGTCATTATTTCCATCTTTTGTCAATTACAAACTTATCACAAGATGTGCTGAACTCATTCTTCCTATGACCTAGGATGGCATCATCTCGGTCACCTTTTTCTGGATTCTAACCTGCATGCACACTTTATGTCAATGTCCTTTCATATAATTTGGATAATATTTTATGCCAATTACAGCCACAGAAGGTTAACTTGACATCTAGTCATGTTATAGCTGGCCTTATCTGTAATATGATTGATTACATGCTTGAGTTGATTCAATCAGACATTGACATTATGAAAGAGGATAAAACCATTCACTTTCCATAAAATTGCACAGTTTTTAAGCCTTTAAAATTGACACACATGGAAAATTGCCCTACGTTATAGATTTTCTTTTGTACAGGTGCCAACAGTAAACCTATGCTTAATTCTGAGGGAGAAAGTACAGTAAGTAGAAAAGGATAGCATTTAGCAATCATGTTGAGTGATTTTTCAGTTCATTAAGCCTCAGAATTTAAGCTGTTCTAAATAAGACAAACGTGTTCCCTTTCTTTCAATATATAAAGCATAATTATTTCAAATTAGTTACTTGGCTATTCTGTATATATTTTAAGATTTAAAAAGGTGAATGAGTTAACATTTTGAATTTTAATCGTTAGCTGTAATATTCCATCACTATTGTGGTATAGGCATGTGTGTGTATATGTGTGTATTGAATGGGGGTATGGGTGCATGTGTATGCTACTTATAGAAAAAAGTCTCCCCTGCCCATAACCTCTCAAAATATAACTAAGAAAATTAGAAAAATAATGTTCATATAGTTTGTTTCCCACTGTATAAATTTGAGTACAAACCTTTGGTAACACTATTCAATCAACCAAATAAGTTTCATTTATAAAGGAATATATATATAATTGCTACAGGCACATTATAATGGAAATACTTGTGATCTGCATTACGTAATTAAAACCAATGTTTTCACTTTAAAATTAACTGATGCCTGTGCATATGAAATAACTCTTACCTTTTCCTCTTCATTAACTCAGTGTTTGAAGCTACAATGGCCAACTCTCTTATAATTAAGGTTAAAAAAATCTTAATTTAGTCCTTGCTTTTCCTCTCTGGAAACTCCCTTCTTAGGTAACCACATGGCTTGCTCTCTTCAGTTTTCTGCTCAGCGAAGCTTTTTCTATCAATTCAATTTAAATAAGAACCTTTCAACCCTGGCCATATAGCTAACTTGGTTAGAGCACTGTCCTGATACTGCAAGGTTGTGGGTTCAACCCCAGATCAGTGCACATATAAGAATCAACCAATGAATGCATAAATAAGTGGAAAAGCAAACAGATGTTGTTTTTTCTCTCAAATCAATAAAAAATAAGAACATTGCATTCCTGAACTCTTCTTTGCTTTAATTTTCTCCACCTCAGTGCTTATAGTCTACTTCTCCCCATTACAATATATAATCTAGGAAATCAGAAAATATTGTTTATTTTCTTTTGTATCACCAGGGCCAGGATCAGTGTATGGCACAAAATGAGTATTCAGCAGGTATTTACTAAAAGAATGAAATATAAATTTATCTTATGTTTTATGTCTTATAAGTAACTTCTTATTTACTGACTTTTTTGAGAACATATGATACAATTAATTTTTTCTCTTGTTTTGAATGGTGTTGAAGAGAAAACAGGTTATGTCCATACGTTATAACACTGAAAGACCAAGAACCCTAAAATTATGTTTTTTTCTGAATTCCTTAGAGTAGATATTTCAGTCCTGTCCTTCAGAGAGCTGCATGTTCTTGGTGTAATTATGAGATGATTTTCTCAGATCAATATAAAATACAGAGCAGCATTTTTTTTCAAGTCTAATCAGAAGAAGTTACCTGAATTAATGGGTTATATGTGCTATACTTACTATTCTTTTCAGCTATTTAAAAACTATATTTCCAATCTTCTCTAAAGAATGTTTCTAAGTTTTGACTAATTTTTAGATTGGTCAAAATCTTAAGCCTCTATACAAGTCAAGGTAAGATGTGTGAGAGGACTAAAATAGGAAATAAATGAACAATGAACCAGATTCATATCTTTTGTGTGAAGTCATGGAAAATAATGAGCAAATGTACAGTTGTACATTGACACTGGCACTTAAAAAATAACAATCTCAGTGCATTTAATTCTTCTGGTTGCTAAGGGACACCTGTGTCCACAATACACATGTTTGAAGCACAGAACTACTATGCATTATTTTTCTTGATCAGTCCTCAGTTGGCTAACATATAGAAGCTCTCAGAGATGGTTTATATTAAATGTGTCTTTATGAAGAACAAATCAGATCAGTCTAATCTAATTCCCTCTGTCACAGAGTGACAGACCCCGTGGTTAAGAAGAAAGCAATAGATATAAGATCTTTATTTCAGCCAGCCTTTTAATTCAGTTTTATACGACATTAATTACGGAACAGCAAAGCAGAGTAGAGTTTCTGCTATTAGAGCACGGGTGTGCAACTGCTCGGAAGGTCACACTCAGACAGCAGTTATTAATCAGTCCATGCTGCCCTGAAAGATGGGAGTGGACATGGAGAAATGCTTCAGAATCTGTCCTAGGCCCATTACTGCATCTTCATCAGTGACTGCGATGATTAAGTAGAGCTCTTACTCCTTAAGTTCATGGATACCATCAAGCTGAGAGGGGTAAATGTGCTTAGAATAAACTTGAAAATGTAAATAACCTTCTTAAGATGAGAAAATGCCTGGTGAAGACAAAAGGAAAAATATGTCTAGGAACAAATAGAAATAAGATGATTAAACAAAAAATCATCTAAAAACTGAAAATAAGAAGGTGCAAGACTGTTTTTAATAGCCACAATATGAGAGAGGAATAAAATTAGCCCACAGATGGTAATTGTTGAATATTTACATTCGTTGCAAATTACTGCACTGAAAATAAGAATATGGGGAAGATCCTGCTTTCAGGTAGAATTTTCATTCCCGTCAATTAACTACTGATTAGGAAACCGATTTTACAAACCCATTTTTATTTGATACCCCAAGCCAGCCACAACCTTAGATTCATTCCTGTGTCATTAGAAGGCATGGAAAAGACTTCCTGGAAGATGAAGACTTAACCTTTACTGATATCCCTGGTGTACTTGTTTGCTGAATGGACTGCGTATCTGTATTCCTTTACCTTATTTTTCTCAGACAGCTAATCTTGGTTTCTTTTATCAGCCCCTCCTAGTTTTTGGACTGAAGGTCATAATCACTGTTTTTCTTTATCATTATAGGTCCTATGTCCATAATCAGTAGGTGAATTGCCTTATCTTGATTTAGGGGGATGAATGCTCTGCCTACTTCCTAAATTTGACCACAATTTTGCATTGGCATTTAATAACACTGTTCCTACCAACTCCTCGATGTCTGCTTGTTTTGACCTCTAACCTAGCATCAGACAGCGACTTGTCAGTTTTGAATGGTTGGCAAGGCTAGACACAATACCTAACCTTGATTTCTGGTGTATATTTGTCCTTTATCTCCAAAATAATTGATTACCTGGCAGCAGACATCTAATATGCCATAGGCCATGAATTTTAGCTTTTGTACACAGAGCTGGTCTCTAGCACTGTAACTGCCCCATATGTGAATATTTTAATTTATTTTATTCTCTAATCCTTACCTGACTATATACTTACTGATTTTTAGGAGGAGGAGGAAGAAAAAGAAGAAGAAGAAAGAGAGACAGAGAGAGAGACATTGATGTGAGAGAAAGACATTTCTGCACGGTTAAAGAAAATATCAACAAAACTAAAAGGCAACCAACTGTATTAGAAAATATATTAGCAACGATACCTTGGACAAGGTTTCAATCTCCAAAATACATGAAGAACTCACATGACTCCACACCAGGAAGACAAGTAATGGAATTAAAAATGGGTAAAGGACCTGAACAGGCACTTTTCCAAGGAGGACACACAGAGGGCCCAGAGACATATGAAAGGATACTCAGCATCACTAGCCACCAGAGAGATGCAAATTAAAACCACAATAAGGTACCACTTCACACCCATCAGAATGGCCATCATAAATAAATCAACAAACAACAAGTACTGGTGAGGTTGTGGAGAAAAGGAAATGCAGATTGGTGCAGCCAATGTGAAAAGCAGTATGGAATTTCCTCAAAAATCTAAAAATGGGACTGCCTTTTGACCTGACAAGTCCACTATTGTGATTATACCTTAAGAATCCTGAAACACCAATTCAAAAAAACCTAACCTATGCACCCCAATGTCCATGGCAGCATTATTCACAATAGCCAAGTGTGGGAAACATCCTAGGTGCCCATCAGTAAATGAATGGATGAAAAAACTGTAGTACATTTACACAATGGAATACTATGCAGCAGAAAGAAAGAAGGAGCTCCTACATTTTCTGACAGCATGGATGGAACTGGAGAGCATTATGCTAAGTGAAACAAACCAAAGAGTGAAAGATCAACACCATATGATCTCACCTATGAGTGGAACCTAATCAACAAAACTAACAAGTGAGTAAAATAGAACCAGAGACATGGAAATAAAGAAGAAAAGGACAGTGACCAGAAAGGATGAGGGATGAGGATAACATGTGAAGGAAAGGGAAGGAGCAAATGAAGGAACATATATAAAGGACCTGTGGGCATGGACGACAGGGTGGCAATGGACTGTGGGAGCAGGGGGTTGAGAGGGGCAGGAGAGAGAAATGGGGGGAAAATGTGACAATTGGAATTGAATAACAATTTTAAAATTTTAAAAAGAATCAAACGTAAAATCTGCTGAAGAATTTTACTTGTACTTTTTACTTATAACACTGACAGAAAGAAGTATAAATTGATTAAAGCTTAGAAACAACGATCTCTCAACAGTCAGAAAGAGAATTGAAAAGAAACAGGCAATCATAGTGAAAGACACCAAAAAAAGAGCATTCACAATTATAACATCATGTTCAGCATTATAGAGCTCCCCATGTTTGTAAAGATGTTACATGAACTTTGTTCTTCATTATTCTTCGGTGATGTCAGAAGGTAAGACTTTGAGACAAGTCATGTTATATGGACAGAAAAATAAAAGAGAATACATAACCGATGGCTTTCTTTAACACCAGTGAGTTAGTAGGTGAGCAGACATGCAAAATAAAAACCCTTGGAGGGTTAAAACAGTTTGGGATCAATTCTTACATCCTTTGGATTTGGAATTATTATTATTTAACATGAAAATTTCTTTGTGGGAGCAAATTAAAGCCCATGTTCCATTTAGAGCCTGTGGTATCTATTTTGGTCATTGTGTCATCAAGAGGATAACGCCCTCAGCAATGCATCCAAGGTACGGGTGCATGACCCTATAAAGCAGTCTTCTATTTAGAGTTAATGGTATATAAAAAACCTGGGATATATTTTTGAGGCAGAAGTTACAGTATTTCTGTTGTTAAAGAAGTTTCATAAGCAATTATTACTGGTCAATAGATTCAGGAGTCTTTGACTCTAGGAGGTTTTCTCGGTCCTCTTGAGATTTCCTGACCAGTAGCAATTCTGTTCTTTTCTGAACCCCTGGTATATCCTATAAATCCATATTCCTGGGCACATGACCACTTTATTGCACTTGTTTTTACATATATAACTCTTTTAATTCAGTGCAGGCATCATACAGGGTAGGGCAAAAGTAGGGTTACAGTTGTGTATATTGAAAATACTACAAAAATTAGTAAATAATAATAAATAAGAATAAGCATTCTCACACAACTGTAAATCTATTTTTGCCTTACTCTGTATATTATTTAATGATCACCCAACATCTTATGAACCATAAATATATATTGTTGATTATTTGCTGAATCTTAAAAATGCTCTGAATTAAATCTACCTGTAATTATATTTAGTGTAATTAAGTTGTGTCAATAAAAACAACTATTTATTCAGTGCCAGTTATATGTAATGTAATATTTGATTGCCTTAAGGATATGTCAGAGAAATATTAGCTGTTATACAAAACAAATGAAAGAGCTTTTATTTTCTTTTAGTTGTTTATAATTTTAACCACAATATTAACAAGGTGGACATATATAAGCACACATTATACACATGTATGCATGTGTTATATATTCTATACATGGAGATAATATATTATATATATATATATATATAAATATACAGACAGAGAGAGAACATTAAAATATACACATAAAATGGAGAAGCCTAGATAACAAACTATGTGAAGTTTAGCCCATAGACTAGCTGCCAATTCTCAAATTGTTAGTTACTAGTCTGAATAAGAGATAATGTGATTGAGCCAAAAAGTAAATCAGGTGTAGAACTAAGCATAATATTTAGTTATGCTGACTTTTTTCCAGAACTAGATGCTCTTGATAAAGAAATCAGGGACTGATTTATAGGCTTGCACGAGTTTCTTATCTTGTTGAGGACCAGCATTCCAAGTAGCATGGAAATGTAAAGCTTATGCATTTAACCTGCAAACTGAAGGATCCATGGTTTATGGGATATTTTTTACATCTTAACAATGTGACCGTGCAGCCAATTGCAAGGGAAGGTGATTCACTGCACTGACCATACCCCAGTTATGCAATGAGAGACTACCACAACATTGTGATAATATAAAAATACTGAAATGCAGTATTATATAAACAGCAATAGAAAAATGAACAAAGGAAACAACTGGGGATTTTATGTAAGTGCCCATTAAGGTGACAATGGGTTTAATCTCTTAAAGATCAGATAAATGCAAATAAAAATTATAATGTTATGTTTTACCGATTGAATTTCCCCCAAAGTTGAAAAAAGAGAAAAGACACTATGCCATGCTGGCAAGGATGCAAAACATCAAAAATGCTCATCTACTACCAGTGTCTGAGAGTGGACATATGTGCAACACATAGCTTCTGTCGTTGTTCAAGACTGCTTTGGTCTATCAGGATCTTATCTTTTTTTAAATTTCTTTAGTGTCAAAATATTTAGTTGCCTTTTTTATTGTCCATTTAGTGGCCACTTATTCTGAACCCATCTCTAGTCTGTCTCATATTGTTATTGTTTCAATTTCTTTCCTCACTTATTCTCCCACAATTTCCCAAATAGTTTATAAAATCCTGGAGAACAGGAAGTATAATTTGAACATATATTTTATAGTTCATGGTCTTTAATCCCTCTTAAAACCTAGCACAATGCTTTTTGTTGAGTGTGTATGTTAAATTTGCATTTGAAAATGGGATTGAAGGATAATGATGTATTAGTCTAAATGTCTTGGAAGGAAACTAGTTAAAATCAAAGGAAGAATTTTATTCTCTTTCTGTCCAAGGGTATACGTTGCTTGGATACCCTGAGAATGAGAATCAGTGGTCCATTCACAGATTTATTTTATTCCTGGAATAAAAAGGAGTGGAAATAAAAACTTTCTTGTATAGGAAGGGGAAGCCAGGGCAGAGAGTTAGGTCACAGAACTTAAGAACATTAGAGCAAAAGTGGTTAGAAGTAAAATTTAGGATCAACCTTTTAATCAATGAGAAATCTAAGATCCAGGGAAGGGCAAGATTGCCTTCTTCACAAACCCGTTGTCACTGAGCACTTAACAGAGCAAACAGGAGTTTTTAAAAGAACAATTAAATGAGGAATGTAGAGTTTATTCATATTTGTGCATAGTTAGCCTAAGATGTTAGCCGTAGAGGCATAAGAAAATACATATAGTTTACAGGGTATATTTGCCCAAGACGAGAAACAAGAATCAAGATATTTAATTATTCTAAATAACTGGTATTGCTAACAGCTAAACTTTACTTTTTCTCCACCAGGGGGAGCTAGTTTCATTCTGGGATTGCCAGTCGCATTAGGCAGCATGCCCGCTGTGTCACTGATACAAATCTTGTGACAAATCGGCAACTAAGTACTATTACTGGTGATACATCCCTGCTGACATTATGATTCTGAAATACTCCTCGGTATTACTTTTACTCAGGATGGCTGTATTCTGCTGAGTGGCCAGAATGCGATTAAATTGGAGGCAAAGGGACAATATATTGTGACTTCTATAAAAACATGCTCAGTTGTCAAAGTCAAAAGGAGCCAATGGGCAGGCATATTCTACTGTATTATTACACATCATTTTGTATTGTCTGGTAACAATAAAATTTGGGTCGATGGAGAGTTCTTAAAGCTTACATCTTTAAGAGAGACTTGACTTCCAATATAATTTATCTAACAAGAGTCTTAGGAGGAGTTTTGAATTAATAATTTGAATATCATAGGATGATTTTGCTAAATGTTCATAGTTCTTACATATATGTCACATTTTTCAGAAATAAATCACAAACATATACCACATGAATATAAAGGCAAAATGGAAATCATTAGATGCAGCTATTCTTTACCATTTTTCTCTATACAAAATTGTGCTCACATATTGAGAGGCAGGTAAAAGGGATGATAGAGTGGTAACCTGTGAACACTATCATTTATAATAAAATAAAATTGTCATATGGATTAGGAAATAACACATATTTTGATTTAAATTTTTGGGAAATTTTATTCTTAGAACAATTCTCTATGACATTTTTTGTGTGGGCATGTTACAAGGTTACTTGCTAATGTGGACAAGGCCATACTAACTACAATGCAAGCCTTGGGGCTCCCACTTTCTTATTGTATTATTACAAAGAAAAAACCTACTCCTTCTGTGCATTTTATTTTTCAAAACATAAAATACTTGTAATCAAAGAATTGATGAGGCTAAGTTAGATAAGAGATAGCATGCTTTTTCAGATCCTCAGGTGATAGATGCTATATAAATACAAGACACAGACACCAGTATAGATTTAATACAATATTTCTGTGATGCCTATAAATACAGCCATGCATATTTGGCCACTTAACTTGATCATTGCTTGATACATTTATTTCAGAAATGACCTCTACTTCTAAGATATTATTATCTAATCAGTGTGACAGACTTGACCTTCACAAGGCAACTTTCCGATTATTCCTGCAAAGCCTGAGCTGTGTGCACTCTGTTTCTGGGTTTGTGTTAAAAATAAGCTTCTTGTTTGCATAATACTATCTAACCTCATTTGCTGAGGGGAAAACAAACAATCAGCCCCATATTTATTCCATTTGAAAACCCCATAATACTGACTCAGCCTCTGAGTCATGGATGTGCTTGATATACTATTCTATCCTTAAAAAATAATTTGTTTCCTCACCAGAGAACGCATTATGTTGGATGTTAATGAAGCTGTTTGATACAGTCAATCGCTTTTCTGTGGGAGTGACTATCACTATTTTAACAAATAAAGCCTTTAAAAAAACCTCTTTTTCAAATAAAATTATCCGAGAGCATTGCAAATTTTGATGGGCTTTCAAACCTTAGAATTGTCTCAAATTATATGCTTTATGTAACACACAAGACATATTGTCTCTACAACTAAAGATACTTCTAAAACCAATATTTTTTGAGATTGAAAAATGTAAGTTTTATATAAGCTTTCTTATAATTTTCAAACTCTACATTTTATAGAAAGATGTGGCAGGATAATCCTATAATAAAATCATGGAATAAAAGAACATAAGTGAATTGACCATGCTAATTGTTAGTATAACTCTATTTTCTCTAACATACTTCTTTGAATAAAATAAATGCTATTAAATTGTCTTCTTAATGTCTCTTTCCTTCAGGTATTTAAAAAATTAGTATTTAAAACACCACAGAGAGAAATTATATGGTATAACTAAAGATCTACTTAGATAATTAGGATTAATCTTGCATTTTGTAACCCAATCTGAAGGAAATGAATTGTTTTCAAGTGTTTATAGTTTATAATTGAATCTTTAGTATCCTAAGAAACCTAAAATATGCAATAAGCTTGCAGCTGTTTTAAATGAACTATATACACAAGAAGTCTTAGAATCCTTGGTTTATGTTCACTGGTTAACACTTAAAGCCTCTTGAGCTGTCATTGCTGGCATTAGTGATAAGTCACAATGTGTTCCTGGGTACAGAAATGGGAACTACTATGTCTCCTCAGGGGTCAAAGAGGGATCTAAAATTAGTTTTGCTTAAATAACATCATAAAGTAGCACCATTATTTCTGGATGTTTCCAGCATCATCTGTTATTAAAATGGGCAGCGGATCTTTATCTCAAGAACAACTTAGTGAAATTAAACACAATCAAAATACCTCTGATGAAGGAAAACTTGCCTTAATTCAATAGCAGAGCCTAGGTAATGGTACTCAGACCTACTGTCTCACTCTACTACTAAGAGAGGGCTTGCCTGTTTTTTCTGTAAAGCCGGCAGAATAGGCTGATAAGATATGCACCCTTAGCAATGTAGAGTTGTCATTGAGTACAGTTGATGCAGGCATCTGGGGTCTGAGGACCCAGATGTCCTCAACCCAGTGTGGGTTCTTGGCTGTGTACAGGAAATAATTAAATGTGAGCCAGCATAGAACTTAAAGTGAAAGAGAATTTGTTAGTGAAACACTGAGCAGAAAGAAGGCTTCTCCGCAGGTGGTACAGCTGCTCCCTAGGGGGATTTACTTGTTTTATTGAGGCTCATTTAATCAAGGGGTAGGACATTCAAAAAGGGGGAGGAATAGTCAGGATTTTTCTGGGAAACGGTTGGAGGCTCCTCAGAAGAACACCCCCATCCACTTTGTGTCTTTATATGGGTTTTGTGTTTCCAATCGTGGCAGTTTAGGGATGTGCTGTTTACTGTGGTGATGTATAACAAAGAGTGTAAAGTGAGGCTAGGGGTCACCTCAGGATGAAATTGGTCTCCATCTCGAATAGAGCTGATCCTTCGCAGATTCTAAGCCACAGATCCATTGGGGGTTCGTTTTACTACCTCCTTGATAGCACTGGTAGCCTTTCTGGGTTACAGCTGTTTCTCCGCATACTTTATCTCACGATGAGACTTCAGACTATCTTGAGTTGAAGATCTGGGTGGTTATAGTTGAGTAACTCCTTTTCCTAGAGAGGATGATTGATTGTGGCTTTAAGTCTTTATATTGTTTTCCTTTAAATATTCAGAATTGCAATTTTTATTAGGTAGAACATATCTTTTTTCATTTTAGAAAACAATGTTCTTATGGTTAAAAAATTAGAGAATGTTCAACTAAGCTCCTATATTTTATTTATAGAAGGGAAGAATGGTATTCCAGACACTGGAGTCAGACTCCAATTTTGAAATGTGGGCCTACTGTGTATGATCTGTTTGATCTTAGCCTAGAAGTGATTCGATCTCCCATCTGTGAAATGAGAATAAAAATAGCACTTGAAATGGTTATTGTAAAATTAAATGAGATAACATGTATAAAGAGCTTGGAATAATGCTGGGCAATTACTAAGTGCTAAATAAATTCTAGTTGTACTTTTATTATTATTATTATTATTATTATTATTATTATTATTACTAAAAGAAAAGTCATTTGATCTTTATTTAGATCTTTTTTACTATAAGAGATCATTATAATAAATATCTGATATATTTGATTTCACACCACATACAGTTTAGAAAGCTTAAAAATATAATTAGATATATATTCAGAAGAGACAAAGGGAAATGGTAGAGGCATGGTTGCAAAGAAGAAATAAGTGATAAGTGGATGTCAGATAATAGAGAAAAAGTGTTCAAGATTTACAGTCTCACATATCTGAGTCATCTGAGACTATTTAGTGTAAAGGTCATGGCACTGTTTTAATATTTCCATGGAAAGGAAAATATTAAAATAAAGTAAGATTTTATGCTGAAGTGTCATGGATCAGTAAAAATGGCTTAAGTTACTTTCAGTGTCCTATGATAAAGAATACAAATATATCTCTAAAATATTTCAATGTGAACCTTTTTGAAAAGCAGACTTAGTTGATGGAAAAAATTGCCTATTTAGACATTGAGTTTCATCATAAATCACATATTGCATTCTATACTTAAGTAAACCTTGCACTTGAATCTCCTGCTTATTCAGGTTCCATACCCAATTGCAAGAAATTCCCCCACCCCAGTTATGTCATTCACATCTGGCATCTCAAGGAGATGTCTCCGGTGTTCACGCTAGGTCCAGTTCAGTGTCATGGACTGTCTCTGCTCCTGTCTGCTCCGTTGCCACTCAAGGATATCCATGCCAAGATTTTTCCTGTCTTTGAAGCTACAAGAAGGCACTTCACGAATCCTAGGGATTCTGCCATTAGGCCAATTTCCAAGGGCTGTTCTACTCTACTTTCATCACCACTGTTTCCCTAATCTGTTGGACGCACTGCCCTCTGGAGGCCATAATGGACTAATGCCACATTAAGTGCTTTGTTCCATCATGCTTTTTCAAAATTGTATATAAAATTACTGAGAACTTAACATGTATTATTTACATTATAAGCATGGCTCAGCAAAGCTTAAAGAGTTTAGTAAAAAAATAATGCAATTCAATTAGCTATTACAGCCATATACCAATTAAGGAGGGAGGTGTGTTCTGAGATACATTCCTCCTTGTATGAACATCATAAAATGCACTTACACAAATATAGGTTGTATGGCCTAATACACACCTACGCTATATGGTATAGACTATTGCTTTCCAGGGCAGGAAAAATAGTTTCCCTCTATTCTTCTCTGTAATTGGCTGAAATTTACCTGTAATAAAAGATAGATTAACAGGAGAAAAATAAACAAATAACATGTACACCTGCTGAATGTGTGGGAAAGACCCAGGAAAGGTAATGTGCTAAAATGATTATAGTCATCACCTTACGTACCAGCTGCAGCTTAAGACAAAACCAGATGTCGGGGATTACAGAAGGTCAATTATAGGAGGTTACCAGGAAAAAACACACTAAACAAAGGTAAGGTTGTTATGCAGATTTAAGTCATTTAGTGTTCTGTATTGATAAGAGTTTCTGTACTCTTTTAGTACAGACAGGGAGACACCCTTACAAAAGTTTTCCCTTATAAATGTAAATGTCTTTTACAAAGGATAGCTTCTCTGTTTTCAGAACACCTGCCTGCTACTTAAATTAATCAGCCCCAAATAATTTAATCTAAAGAGATATACTTCAAGTGACAAATTCTGTTCCCATATAGTTCCTACGCTACAAACTTGTATAGCATGTTACCACAGTGAATACTGTAGGAAATTGTAACATAATGGTAAGTATTTGTGTAATTCCTTGTGCTAAGAGTGTAACAGTGGAAAAAATGTAACAGTGGGGAATTCTAACCCACCCCATCATCCTTCTGACATTGTTTCTATAAATGCTGACTTTGACTAGTATGTAGCTTGTAGATCAACAGCAAGTTTGTATAAGAATCCTATAAACTAATTTCAAAAGATACAGACTCTGACCTTCAGGCATCCAAGCTCTGGGAGATTTGCAACCATGGAGCCAGAATGAGATAAAGTCAGGATGATGTGAACTCAGGATGACTAATCAGGGTGATGAACACTGGACTATCATTTGCCTTATCAGAATGGACTATGCTCATCTGCACATAGAGAAATTTTCAACCCCCTTCTTTGATTTCTTCATTGTGTTCCTCTCTTCCTCCTTATAAAGAACTCTGTCTCCAGTGAGAAATGGAGGTGGGCTCTGAGGCATGAATCCTCCATCTTCCAAGGAGATGGGTTTTGTGGGTGAGTCCCTCATCTTGCGGATAGCCACTTTCCTTTGCAAACCACTTCCCTTTTCATCGGCACATGCCACTCAAGTATTGGCTTTTGTAGTGGCAGGCAGCCAGATCTGTGTTTGGTTAGAAAGGTTATGAAAGCTATGGCTATGAAGTCATTGGGTGATAGGAATGTTTTGGTTGCATTATAATCTTATGGGACCATCTTCAAATATGTCATTTCTTGTTTACCAAAGTGGTTATTCATCACATGACTGTGTATACAAGGAAACATGTAAAGATGCTACACTGAGGATCAATTTCTTCCTTAAATATCAGGTAACTCAAATTTATGTCTTTATGAGCAGTTGATTTTGACATTTAGAGAGGTGGCTGCACAATGCGTGGGTTGAGGAATACAAGAATCAGGGAGATATGCTGCACTGAAACCTAGATACATTTTCAATTGTAGTAAATGATGCCAACTTTCCCAAGTCGATTACGCCAATTCATATGTTCGCCAGCAGTATGTAGCAATTCACCTTGTTTTGCTACTTTATCAGCATTTGATATTATTCATTTTCTTTCTTAATATTTGACAATCTATGAAATAAATATATTTTTAAATGCTTTATATTAGCTAATCAGGAGAGACTTGGGAGGATCTATGGAGTCTGGGAGACTTGGGCTACACACACACAGGGAGCAGTACATCCATAGCTGTAGCACCAACCAGGGGAGTTCCAGAGAGAAATCCTATCTCCTGGAACTGGTAGATGCACTTGCAGGCTGTGACCAGCCCTGGCTGAGAGAGAGTTTCTGTATTTGGGGTAGTTGAATGCACAGAGAACTGTTAGTGACTTGGCCCTGTGGTGTGGGTGCCATATAGAGACTTTTTGAATGGGGATGTGAAGCATGGGTGGGCAAGGACCCTGTATGCACACACAGCTGCCCTGCCAGCAGCAGTTAATTGAAAGTGCAGTTAATCCCCACTAAATTCACCTGGACAAGAAAATAAGAAAGTTGCCCAGTAAAAGATGTGGGGTCTAATCCAACATGGCCAGCAAGTGGGGGGGTGGGCTGTGCAGAATGGAGAGTTAAGATCTGAGACACCTGCAAAAGCAGTGGGCTGTGAGCTAGACAGGTATTAGCTGAGTACCTGAGATTCTTTGCAGCCAAGCAGGTCCCTCACACCATGGAACACAAACCTATGGGAAGAGGATGATGTGTCCAACCTCCACCTACAGGGTTGTAAACTCTGCTGAACAGTAAAGCCAAGCCCAAGAATCCTCTACAGGGTGCAAGGCCACAGGGGAAAGAAAATCTCCAAAAGAGCCCTACTGGACCTTTATAAGACACATCTAGCTATGTGGGTTCCTCAGGCTCTGTTTCACTGAAACCAGTAGAGCAGGGAGATGAGAAATTGGTGCAGCAAGAGGTACTCAGGGCCCTGCCTACCCTCAGCTCTTATACAGACCTGCCATTAGCACCAAGCAGGAAAGAGCTGACCCTTTACACAGATTATCCTCACACTTGAAACAGACAACTAATTCATCAGAAACTATTAGTGGAAATAATCTGGGACTGACCAAGGTGTGTGACATGGGGTGGGAGAACACACCCACCATCTTCCCTGAAGACTGAACAGCACCTCCCAAGGGTGACCCAGGGATCACACCCTGCCAATGACACAAGAAGTCCCCTCTAGAGGCAGGTGGAGGTGGTATACTCGGTACTGTCAGATATTAGATGAAACACCCCTCGGCCTTGCTGTGATAAAAAGCCAACAGGACAGAACAGCAAGGACCAGGCAAACCTGAAGGAGACAACCACTGACTGTGGGTTGCTTGTAGCTTTGAACAGGCTGCCTACAGCTAGACTGGGGCACTATCTGACATGACCACAGAGGGATCCAGAAAGAAAAGATGGGTGGCAAACACCCAACGCTCCAGAGACAAATTCCACTTCATTCTTTTTCATTATTTGTGTTATTTTTTTCTCCTTCATAGCTTAAGACTTTTTTCTTTTTCTACAATTTTGTTCCTGTTATTTTACTATTTTGATTTTTAACTTACTTTTATTTTAAACCTCGTAGTTTACTCTTCCTTTCTCTTACTCTGTTTTGCTTTGCTCCTGTCCTTTGTCATTTTCACTTTAAGTTTCATTTTTCCCTTTATTACCCTGATTTCTAATCCTTACTCTTATTATTTATCCATACTCTATCCTCTCAAAATCATCTTTTTATTTAGACAGCTCATAATCTTTTTTCTTTATTTATTGTTTCTTATAATATTCTTATTCTCTTTCCACCTTTATTAATCTTTGCTTATTTGCCATGGATAATTTTGCAGTAGTTATTTTTCTTCAATTCTGTTCCTATTTTTTCACTATTTTAAAATTTTATTTCAAACCTCGTATTATAATATTCCTTTTATTACTCCATTCTGCCTTATTTTCTTCCTTTTTAAATTTATGTTATAAATTTTATTTTCTCATTGTTTATATTCCCTACTCTTACTATTCCTCCTTCCTCTATCCTCTCAAAGTAATTTTTCTTTCAGTTAGTCATCTTATATTCTTTCTTCCAATCATATAATATTCTTATTCTTTTTCCATCTTTATTAATCTTTGCTCATTTGTTGTTGAAATTGCAATTGGAGTAAGGGAGGTATTTTTGCTGGTATGAGTCTTATTTTCTGGGTTGTTTTGTATTGCTCTGACAGTACCTGTACAACAGCATACAAGATATGGTGGGGATGGTCACTGTCATCCAGCCAGAGAGGAGAAACAGCAAATGACAGCCCACAACAACCATAACCCAATTACAACAAGAGAGCTCATGAAAACTATACAAAGAGCATCCCTAGAGCATCCAGCTCTGGAGTGCACCACTGAATCTCACAGGTTTCCTACCACAGAAGTCCACCACATGAAGAGAGGGAGTCAGAGCAGATCAATCTAATACACAGAAACAAACAAAAAGAGTCGCCAAGACTGGGGAGACAAAACCCCAATTGAAAGGAAAGGAGGAATAACCAGAAAAAAATGCTAAATAAAATTGAAGCAAGCATTTTATCAGACACAGATTAGAGTTCAAAGTAATGGTTACAAGGATACTCAAGGAACTCAATGAGAACTATAAGGAAATTTATGGGAGTTGCAAGGAACTTAGTAGGAGCTACATCAGCCTAAAAAAGGACATAGAACCTATGACTAGGAACCAGTAGGAAATGAAGACTAGTAGGAGGAATTAAAAGTAGGCCAGATGAAGCAGAGGATTGAATCAGTGAGCTGAAAGATAAGGTAGAAAAAACAACCAGTCAGAGCAACAAAACAAAACAAAACAAACAAACAAAAGACTCAAAAAGAATGAAGATAGTTTAAGGGAGTTGCAAGACAAAATGAAAATAACAATATTTGCATCGCAAGTATACCAGAATGAGAAGGAAAAGAATAAGAGTTAGAAAACCTGTTTGAAAAAATAATGACAGTAAACTTTCCTAACTTGGTGGGGATGGGGGATACATACAAGTTCAGGAAGCACAGAGGTACCAATCAAGATGAACTCAAAGAGGCCAACTCCAAGGCACATCAAAAACAAAAAGGTAAAATTTAAAGACAGAAAGAATCTTACAAGCAGCAAGGGAGAAAAAGCTAGGAACATATGAGGGGGCTTAAATAAGACTATCAGCTAATTTCTCAACAGAAACACTACCATCCAGAAGGGAATGGTATAAAATATTTCAAGTAATGAAATTCCAAGTCCTGCAACCAAGACTACTCTAACCAGCAAGGCTTGCATTTAAATGCAAGGCAAAATAAGGAGCTTCCCAGACAATTAAAAAAAAAAAAACTAAAAGAGTACATCTCCATTAAACCAGCAGTGGAAAGCATACTAAAGGAACTGCTTTAAAAAGAGGAAGAAATACAGAGAGAGAGAGAGAGAGAGAGAGAGAGAGAGAGAGAGAGGAACACAGGCACAAAGTGAAATTATGGCAATGAATAGAAACCTATTAATGATAACTTTAAATGTAAATGTATTAAATTCTCCAATCAAAAAGCATAGAGAAGCTCAATGGATAATAAAACATGACCCACATATATGCTACCTACAAGATAACCAATTCAGAAAAAAAATTACATAAGTTTAAAATGAAGGGGTGGAAAAATTTTTTCTAAGCAAATGGATATAAAAAGTAGGGGTAGCAATACTTATATCAGACAAAATAGACTTAAAAACCAAAGCCATAACAAAAGATAATGAAGGTCACATCATAATACTTAAGGGAGCAGTCCAACAAGAGGATATAACCCTTGGAAACATATATACCCCCAACATAGGATAACCTAAATAAAGAAAGAATATCCTGGGGGATTTTAAGAAAGAGATCGACAGGAATATAATGATAGCATGGGACTTTAACACCAGCTGTCAACAATGAATAGAACATATGAACAATTAATCAACAAGGATATTATGGCATTGAATGACACTCTAAATCAAATGGACTTAATTGATACTTACAGAACGCTCTACCCCAAAAAGGCAAATTACACATTCTTCTCAAATCCACTAGGATTATTGTCAAAGACAGACCAATGGCAGGACACAAAACAATCCTCAGCAAATTCAAGAAGGTTAAAATCATATGGAGCATCTCCTCTGATCACAATGATTTGAGGTAGAAACCAACCTCAAGAAAAATTTGAAAAACATTAAAAAACATGGAGACTGAATAACAAGTTATAAAAAAATTAATGGGTTTACAATGAGATCAAGGAAGTAATCAAACACTATGTGGAAACAAATGAAAATGAACACACAACACACCCAAAATCTATGAGACACAGCAAAGGCAGTCCTGAGAAGGAAGTTCACAGCAATACACCTACCTAAAGAATATAGAGAAATCTCAAATAAGCAACCTAAGCCTACATCTAAAAGAATAAGGGAGCAGCAACAATCAAAGCTCAGAGTGAGTAGAAGGAAGGAAACAATCACGATTAGATCAGAATTAAATGACATATAGACTAAAAAAATAATTCACAGGCTCAATAAATCCAGGAGTTGGTTCTTTGGAAAGATAAGCAAAATTGAGAAACATTTAACAAAAGAGGAGAAGTAATACCCAATACCACAGTAATACAAAGTATTGTAAGAAATTATTATAAACAACTATACACCAAGAAATTGGACAATCTGGATAAAATGAATAAATTCCTTGAAACATGCAGTCTTCCAAAACTGAATCAGGCAGAAGCAGAAAGCTTGCAGAAACCTATAACAACTACTTAAATTGTAGGAGTAATCAAAACACTCCTAGCACACAAAAGTCTGGGACTGGATGGTTTCATGGCTGAATTTAACCAAGCACTTAAAGAAGAAAAAACTCTGTTTCTCAAACTATTAAAAAAAAAAAAAAGTCAAGAAGAGGGAAAACTCCCTAAGTGTTTTTATGAAGCCAGTATTATCTGAATTCCAAAACCAATTAAAGACAAAACATAGAAAGAAAATCACAAACCAATATCTCTGATGAATATACATGCTAAAATCCTCAACAAAATATTGGCAATCTGGATCCAACAATACATTAAAAAGATCATATACTGTGTCAAGTAGGATTCATCTAAGGGCTGCAAGGATGGTACAATGTTTGCAAAACAATAAACATACATCATATTAAGAAAATAAAGGATAAAAATCACATGATGATATCAATACATGCAGACAAACATTTAATAATATCCAGCACCCATTTAGATAAAAACACTTAGCAAAATGGGAATAGAAGGAGTATACCTCAAAATTTTAAAGGCCATAAATGAGAAACTTACTGCCAACATCAGAATCAAGGGCCAAAGACTGCGAGCTTTTTCCTTTAGATCAGGGACAAGACAAGGGTGCCTGCTTTTACCACTCTTATTCAACATAATACTGGAAGATCTAGCCGCAGCAACCAGACCAGAAAAAGAAATAAAAGGCATCCAAATTGGAAAGTAGGAAGTAAAGCTGTTATTTATTTTCAGACAAATGATAGTGTACATGGGAAATCTATAGTCTCCATCCAAACACAACTAGACCTAATAAGTGAATTTAGCAAAATAGCAGGATACAAAGTCAATTATCAGAAATTAAAGGCATTTTTGTATACCAACAATGAACTATCAGAAATAAAAACTAAGAAAAAGATCCATTTACTATAGCAACAGGAAAAGGAAAGTACCTAGGAATAAATATAAGTGAGGTCAAAGACCTTTACTCAGAAAACTACAGGACACTGAAGAAAGAAATCGAGGAAGATATAAATGAATGCAAGTATATTCCATGTTCATAGACTGGAAGAATTAACATCATTAAAACATCTATACTACTCAAAACTATCTATAGATTCAATGCAATCCTGCTTAAAATACCAATGACATATTTCACATATATAGGACAAATATTTCAAAAATGTATATGGAACCAAAAGACCCAAATAGCCTCAGCAACCTTCCAAAAGAAAAACAAAGTAGGAGAGATCAAAATATCTGATATCAAACTATACTACAAGGCCACTCTAATCAAAACAGTCTGGTACTGGCATAAGAACAGACACATAGATCAATAGAACAGAATAGAGAGCCCAGAAATAGACCCATGTCTTTATGGTCAATTAATACAATGGAGTAAAGACAGTCTATTCAATAAATGGTGTTGGGAGAACTGGACTGGTGCATGGAAAAAAATGAAACTAGATCACCTGCTTACACCATAGGCCAGAATAAATTGAAGATAGATAAAAGACTTAAATATAAGTTGTGATACCATAAAAGTTCTAGAGGAAAACATAGGCAATAAAATTTCAGATATCCCACATAGCAATATTTTTGCTGATATATCTCCAAGGGCAAGAATAATAAAAGAAAAATATAAAAAATGAACTACATCAAATTAAAAAGCTTCTGCTTGGCTAAAAAAACCATCATCAAAATGAAAAGGGAACCAACCATATGGAAGAACACATTTGCTAATGATACATTGGATGGAGGTTTAATCTCCAAGATATATAAAGAACTCATATAACTCAACACCAAGTGAAAAAAAAAACAATTCAATTAAAAACGATCAAAGGACCTGAAGAGACACTTCTCCAAAGAGGACATACACAGGTCCCAGAGACACATCAACAAATGCTCAACATCACTTGCATTAGAGAGATGAAAATTAAAACCACAATGAGATATTACCTTAAACCTGTCAGAATGGCCATCATTAAAAAATCAATAAAAAACAAGTGCTACAAGGATGAGGAGAAAAGGGGACCCTAGTGCACTGTTGGTGGGGATGCAGAAAGGTACAGGCACTATGAAAACAGTGTGGAATTTCCTCAGAAAATTAAAAATGGAACTGCCTTTTGACCCAGTGATTCCATTGTTCGGTCTCTACTCTAAGTATCCTGAAACACCAATTCATAAAAACGTAAGCATCCCTAAACTCATAGCAGTGTTATTTACAATAGCCAAGAGTGGGAAACAGCCAAAGTGTCCATCAGTAGATGAATGAATTTAAAAAACTGTCATACATTTACACAATGAAATACTATGTAGCAGAAAGAAAGAAGGAGTTCCTACCTTTTGGGACAGCATGGCTGAAACTGGGGACTGTTATGCTATGTGAAATAAGCCAGTCAGTGACAGAAAAATACCATATGATCTTACTCATAAGGGGAAACTAATGAACAAAATAAAGAAAGAAACAAAATAGAACCAGAGACATGGAAACATGGAAGAGATGGATAGCAGCCAAAGGAGAGGGCCAAGGCAGAGGGATTAGTCAAAGAACATCTATGAATGACATACAGACATGGACAATGGGGTTAGGATTGACTGGGAGACCAGGGGGTAGGCCAGGCAGAGGAGGGCAAAAGGGGAAAATTGGGACTACTATAATAGAATAAACAATAATAAAAAATTTAAAAAATATAAAAATTCTTTACAATAGATATGCATGTAGGAATATGCATGTCTAACTTATGTATATACCTATTTATAACAAAAATTTATTTTCATAAATTTTATAGTGATAGACATTATAGGGACATGAACCTAGGAATGGAGAAAAATACTAGCTGAGTAAAGACCAGGTGACTGGAACACAGGATTAAGCTGACCACAGAAATGTCACCTCTCCACTGGAAACTGCAAAAATAGCTTATTTTATGTCTCTGCTAACTTTTTACCCCTTGCTCAAAGAGAGACTAGAGGGGGAATTCTCACAGCACATATATGGTAGGCCTGGTATTTACTGCTATAAGATCTCCTTCAGGTGGCAGTGGTGAGTAGGTAGTTTGCCCTCTTGCCCCTCACAGAGCCGACTGGAAGATAGTTGACAAAAAATCCAATAGAAGGAGGAAGTAGCTCAACACTGAGATAGAAGAATCCACATGGTTTCCTTTTTTGAATAGCCAGCTTTGTCCTCAGCTTATAAAAAAGACCCAAGCCAATTTGGAGGACCTTCCTTTCCTCTGTGTAGCCTCTTTTGTGCTTGAACATAGCTTAATAAAATTTGTCCAGAAATTTCTCTCAGAGTTCCTCTTGATTTCTATCTTAAGGAACCCCAAAACCCCAAATGCTGACAACAGTTATGCCCTATGGACTATCCTCCATAAAATTTTAAAGAAAGATAGATAAGTATATATATGTCAATATAAGTTTAAGTGTAGATAGATATGTCAATATCTATAATAAAATTCTACCATTTATAATAAAAATATAACTTAGAAAATTACACAGTTATATCCTATGAACAATCTTACATAAAATCTTAAATAAATAAATAAGTTCGTCTGCATGTCCTTTATAAGATTTTATGTAGGACAGTTCATTGGACATAAGGTATAATTTAGCCAGTTATTATAAGGCACACACCATGTAACTAATACCTAAATTAAGGTTTAGAACATTTCCAGCATACCGCAGCCTCCTTCGTGCTCCTGTACAATGAAAACCTCCTTTATCTTGGTCATCATGTGATGTCTTTCAAGGAGGAAGAATCGTAATACTGGCTCATTCTATTTTCAGTGTAATTTTTCTGCATTGTAAGCTTTTAACTCATTCAATTATTTTAAGTTGTAAAATGAGAACAATTATTTCCCTTTCTCCCAGGTTCATGAATAAAGAACTAATATGGGTTTTGATTGTTTGTTGTTTTGTTTCTCTTTTTTGTTAATTAAGTTGTTGTTCTTCACATTTTTATCTCTAAACTTGCTTTCACTCAAATATTTACCCAGAATGTGGACAAACCAATTCTGCTTTCTAAAGATAGACAAGGTAAACATTATTTATTCCAATGCAATTCTGGTAATATTTAAATACCTCCACATTCATGAATCCTATAAGGATGCTAAGCACTTAGAAGGTCTTTTCATTTTCACAGCAGTATTTGGCATACACAGACAGGTAAGGTATTATATGGAGATAATAAAAATAAAGGAGCCTACCACAAAAGAAGAACCTATTATTAATTTTTGTGTGTGTGAGGCTCACCTCATAATGAAAGAAATATGCTGCTTCCTGCGGGATTTCATAGAATCATATTACTAGGAGGAACCTAAAAAATTGTTTAATCTAATCCCTCAAGGTTAGGGAAGGTGAACTGATTTATTGTTGACCCTTGCATTTATATGTGACATTTTCTTGTCAGGAAAATACAATAACAAAAGATGAGAAGTAGAAATTATAGACAGATAATAGGATATATGTAAGTAGGTTTACAGTTCAATTCTTTTTGTTAGAAAAAACTAATACAAGCAAATGAAAAATGGGAAAAACTAAAAATGCAGACTTAAACACTTATATAATCAATGCCTTAATTTGACAATATTCATTTGCCCTTTTTGCATTTTTTTAAGTAAACAAAGATTTAATTATTTTTCATGATCTGTACTGCCAGCACCTTTCCTTTCTTTTCAGAAGTAACCATATCTGTACAGTCCACTTAAAAATATTATTGCATACATTTTTCTATTTTCCCACGAAGTAACCATATTTCCCAGGAAAATTTCCATGATCACATTGTACACTTTAAATACTTGCAATTTTACATGTCAATTATTGTTGGGAACCACTCTGTCTGGTTTCAGGAGTTGTAATTGACCCCTGTGGCTAAGGCTGAGTGAGCGACCTCCGGACTGTGAGCCACCGAGGAAACAAAGCTTATCTCCCTGGCAAGAGCACTGCCTCTGCCACCTCTTGCCCCCAGTGCTTGGTTGGTTAGTCATAGTCTATGGGTAAGACCCCTCAGAGGAGGGGCAATCCATGGCAGACACGATCAGGTGGGAGGCCATCTAGAAAGGACTCGGGGGCTGCAGCAAAGTGAGGTGAAGGACCCTCACCCCCCCCCACCCCCAGCTATTTTGACATAGTCTGAGTCCCCTTTCCATCTGGGAGAAGCGCTTCCTGGCTCTAATCCACTTAAGCCTGAATCTTGACAGGGAGGGGGTGTAGCCCTCTGACAGCCTGAGTGGGTTCTGGGTGATTGGGCATAAGAAAGAATTAGTAAAGTCCTGTGAAGCCTGCTTTGCTAAGAGTGCTATCATCCATATGATAAGGGTCCGAGGCAGGAAATGAGTATATCTCCTAAAGTTTTTTGCAACCCCCTTACCTGACAGACACTGACCCAGATTAAGCCCTCAGATTTCTTTGAGATGTTATCTATTGTTTGATCCTTGCGGCCTGATATTGATTGATGAGCTTTACCTGTATCCCTGTTTGTTACAAACCTAATAAATACCATTTGAGGTAAGGACTTGGGGCCCTTCTCCCTTGAAAGAAGCTAGCCACTTTTCCTCCCCAAGCAGATCATGTCTTGGTAGCATTATGTTCATCTGTGGTGGATGAGGGGTCCTGCGGGCAGAGCTCCCCACAAATTATACTTTAATAAAACTGAAAAAAAAAGATTTGCAAGATTTCTCCATATTCTGGATAAGAATATTTCTTTTATGTATATTACAAATATGTCTTTCCTTTTTAAGGTTCTAAATGTATGCAAGTAGATGAAGTTAATTGCTAATTTTATTTCACTGGAGTCACAGAACATGTACTTTATTAAGAAATGTTTTATGTCCTGTTCAGTTTCTTTAATTACCTATATTTGTTTTTATAAAATTTTATTCTATATAAATAGATATGTCTGTATACACATGTACTGGGTCAAGCTTATGTTTAGTAATATTCACATTTTCTATATTCTTGATCATTTATAATCCATTTGATCTGTCAGTTTGTAAGTGTTATACTATGAATAGTTTGATCATTACATTTCTATTATATTTACTTTAAATTTTATGAGGCTATGTTGTAAATTATATACAATTATAACATTGTTTTACAGTCTTAAGGCATTATACCCCTTATCCTAAGATGATGTACTTTTGCATATCTTATTAATGGGGTTCTATTTTGTCTGATAATAACATCACTACTCTAGATACTTTCTAATTAGTATTTTTTAGTATACCTTTTCCTCTTTATTTCATTTTTAGTGTTTATCTACATTGTAAATTATAAAATAGTTATTGAAATATCTATCCTTTATTAAGAGAGTATAATACATTAGCATTTGGGGTCATTATTTATCATTTAAATATATTTCTGTGTATACTGTTGTGTAGGCGCAGCCAAAACAAAACCACAAATTCCAGGAAACAAACTCACATCTGCAAAAACTACTCTCCCCCACAACCCAGCTTGGGGAGCATTATGCTAAGTAAATAAGCCAGGTGGTAAAAGACAAATACCATATGATTTCACCTACAAGTGGAACCTAATCAACAAAATGAACAAGCAAGCAAAATATAACCAAAGACATTGAAATTAAGAATAATTGACAATAACCAGAGGCAAGGAGGGAGTTGATAATGGGGGAAAAAGAGAAGGGTCATCAAGGAACATGTATAAAGGACACATGGAGGAGACTTTGGGCCAAGATGGAGGCATAGGTAGATACACTTTGCCTCCTCACACAATCAAAACAAGGACAATAACAAATTTAAAAACAAAAACAACCAGAACTGCCAGAAAATCGAACTGCATGGAAGTCCAACAACCAAGGTGTTAAAGAAGAAATATTCATCCAGACCAGTAGGAGGGGCAGGGACAGGCAACTGAGACAGAAAGGACTCACAGCAAAGCAGTGGCTGGCAGAATGGGTGGTTCTACATCTGCATGTGGATATATAGGGAGGAAAAACTGGGGAGTGAGACAAACCATGCAACCCAGGCTTCCAGCATGGGAAAATAGAGCCTTTGATTGAAAAACCTCTGACTGAAAAAATCTGTGTGTGTTGCAACTGCAGGAGAAACTCTCAGTCTCACAGGAGAGTTCATTGGAGAAATCCACAGGGTCCTAGAACATACACAAACCCGCTCACCTGAGAATCAGCACCAAGAGGGCCCAATTTGCTTGTGGGTAGCAGAGGAAGTGACTGAAAGCCAGTGGAGCTCTGAGCAAGTGGGACTGTTCCCTCTCAGAATCCTTGTTTGTATACAGCACCAAAACACAGGGAGGAGGGTTGCCCTGACCTGGTGAATAGCAATGGCTCCACCCCTTACTACAAAACAGGTGCAACAAGACAGCAAACTGGCCCAAATGAAAGAACAGAAAAAAACTTCAGAAAATATAGAACTAAGTGAAGAAGAGATAGCCAATCTATCAGCTGCACAGTTGAAAACACTAGTAATTGGGATGCTCACAGAATTGGTTGAGTATGGTTGCAAAATAGAGGAAAAAGTGAAGGCAATGAAAAGTGAAATAAAGAAAAATGCACAGGGAACCAACAGTGATGGGAAGGAAACTAGGACTCAAATCAATGGTTTGAACCAGAAGAAAGAAATAAACATTCAACCAGAACAGAATGAGGAACCAAGATTTCAAAAAAATGAGGAGTCTTAGGAACCTTCGGGACAACTTTAAATATTCCAACATCTGAATCATAGGGGTGCCAAAAGGCATAGAGGGAGAGGAAGAAATTAGAAACTTATTTGAAAAAATAATCAAGGAGAATTTCCCCAATTTGGCAAAGGAAATAGACTTCCAGGAAGCTCATAGAGGCCTAAAGAAGTTGGATCCAAGGAAAAACACACCAAGGCACATCATAATTACATTATCCTAGATGAAAGACAAGGAGAGAATCTTAAAAGCAGCAAAACAAAAGGAGACAAGTTACCTATAAAGGAGTTCCCGTAAGACTATCATATCAGCTGATTTCTCAAAAGCAACCTTGCAGGCAAGGAGGAACTATAAAGAAATATTCCAAGTCATGAAAGGCAAGGACCTACATCTAAGATTACTGTCTCCAGCAAAGCTATCACTTAGAATGGAAGGGCAGATAAAGTGCTTCCCAGATAATGCCAAGTTAAAGGAGCTCATCATCATCAAGCCCTTATTATATGAAATGTTAAAGGGATTTATATAAGAAAAAGAAGGTGATAAAAAATATGAACAGTAAAATGACAACAAACTCACACTTACCAACAACCAAACCTTAAAAAAAAAAAAAAACTAAGCAAACAACTAGAGCAGGAACAGGACCACAGAAATAGAGATCACATGGAGGTTATTAGTGGTAAGGTGGTAGGTACAAAATAGACAGTGGAAGCTTAAGAATGGTGTAAGAAATGGAGAAGTCAAAGAACTTATATGCATGATCCATGGACATGAACTGAGGGTGGGGAATGCAGGTGAGAGAGGGGATGCAGGGCAGAGGGGAATTAAGGGGGGGAAATGGGACAACTGTTATAGTATAATCAATAAAATATATTTAAAAGAAAAAAAGGACACATGGACAAAGCCTAAGGGGTGTAGGATTGAACGTGGGAGGTGGGGATGAGTGGGGCAGGGGTGAGAGGTGGGGGGAGGATAATGGAGACAACTGTACTTAAACAATTAAAAAAGTAAAATTAAATTAAATTAAAAAATAAAGTTATTTTTATGATTTTACTGATTGCTATTAACCAAGGTTTTACTGTATTTTTCTTGTCCTGGTTTCTGTGGAAGTTTTCTTATTTTTTTACTTATCACTTCAGAAGTCAACCAGTACATTTCTATTACTGTTGTGATTATCCTTAAATTTTAAGAAGCACACATAATGCTATATTTTTCTTTTTTATTTGTTCTAATGTACTTACAGGTCTCAGGTGCAAAGTATCAAATTGATCGTAATCCTTGGTTCAGGACACATCTGAACACAGTGCTTTTCTATTTATCTGTCTGTCAATTTGTTGTAATATAATAAGTGCTTATAAATCCACCATCCTACACAAATCCTGGAGATTGAAAATCACTTACATCTACTTATATGGTCCTTCATAATTCCATCCCTTGATGTCTTTTGAAGGTACCACCTTGTGAATCCCATTTATTATCCCTCTGCTTTCCCTTTTTATAGCTTTATCTATGCTTTATGCATTTCTAAATTGACTTCAGTTGCTTCTAACATTTTATAAAGGTATATATCTTTGCTCTATATAATGTAAATGGAACTACATTTTTCACTTAATATTTATATTCATATTTTGACACTGCTCTAGTTCATTAATTTTATTGATATATTTTTTACTGGCTCTATCAATTATGTAAACTGAAATATAGTTTCACAGCTTGTAATTGTTTTTTTTTTCTTTATTTTAGGGTATGTTTTGATGAAAAATTTTAAAAATGTTTATGAGAGAAAATTATGTTTTTATAATTTATAATTTATATTTAAGGTGTTTGCTTTTTGTTTTAAAAACCTTCTCAATTTCAAAATTATAAGATAATCACCTAAATTTTTACTGAGATTTTGAATTTTTTTTACATGGAAGACGTTAATCCATTTGGATGTAAGATTTCATTTGCCATTAGGAAAAAAGTTCTGATTTGTCTTTTTCCACAGGGAGCTCAACAAAAGGCCTTGTTGCCAGAGAATTGCAATTATGTGACTTGTCAGGCAGTTCCTTGGAAACCCCCACTCATAAGGCTTGACATTCTTTTTTCTTTTTTTCATGATAAGAAAATCTGACTTCCAAAAAAAGGGATTTCCATATTTTGAACTAGAAGACACACACAATTGAAGATTTTTTTTCTGGGAAAATTACGTCTCCCAGATGGATAATAGTTATGTTCTCTGACTCTACTGGCCCTTGAAGAATAGTGCAGATTTTCAAATGCATATAAAGTATTTTTCATGCTATATGTTATGCCATAACACTTTAAATTATAGTTTATAATCCTTTACCAGTGAATACTTGGGAACTTGACTTAATACTCACTCATTATGAAAATTATTTATTTGTCAAAAATAAAAGCAATAGCTGTATAACATGGAAGTCCCTGAGGTGATGATAACAGTTGGGGCAAACAAGAGCTATTCCAACAATTTAAAAGGCAAAACTAAGGAATTAGATTTTTTAAAGGGCTCTAAAAAGCTTCATTGGGGACCTAAGAGGAAAAAGCTAAGAAGACCCTACCTAATCTCTTTCTTTCCTGGGTGACTTGAAGCTCTGCACAAGTAGGAAAAAAACAAAAACCGAAAATCCTAAAGGCAAACTTAATACTGTCCGCTGGAGCACTGAAGGTGTATGCTGATATTTACACACTGCACCTTGGCAAAGGCTGGGAAACACTTAAGGCACTGAAGGAAGTATCCAATTCTTACTGAACATAAGACGATTGAGCAGAGACTTCAGTTGCTGGATACAACGAAGTATACAGACTTTATAGAATTAGTCCTGGATTTTTGTTAATGAACAATATTAATCTGTACATGCAAGAAACTCAGTTAAGTCCAACTTAGGTTAACTTAAAAAATTACACACCTAGTTATATCATAATCAAACTAAAAAAAAATGAGACAATTTTGAAATCAGCAAGAGAGATCTAACTCATACAAGAAATCCGCAATAAAGTTGACAACTGATTTCTCCTGTCAATGCTGTTCTGGAGGTTCCTGCAAAGGAATAAGGTAGGGAAAAATATAAAGACATTCAGATTGGAAAAAAAGAAGTAAAACTAACTCTTTTTATAGATGACATTATCTTTTATAGAGAAATTATAATCGATTCATAAAAGAACCTACTAGAACTAATGAACTGGCTCAGAAAGTATGTAGGCTATGAGAACAACATGCAAAAATCAATTGTATTTCTATATACCAGCAATAAATGATAATGAAAGAATAAAATACTTAGAATAACTTTAGAAAAAAAAGTACAAGACTTGTATACTGAAAACTACTAAGTATTGTTGAAAGAAATTAAGGATGGACCTTGAAAATAGTGTCCTAAATTGAATGGCCAGTAATGACAGGCTACATATTGTATAATTCCATTTACATAAATGTCCAGAATAGTCAAGTCCATGATAATAGGAAGTATATGAATGGCTACCAAGGCCTAATGTCGGAGAAAATGAAGAGTGATTGCTAATGGAGATGGGGTTTCTATTTGAGGTGATGAAAAGTTTCTGAAATTATATAGTGATTATATTTGCAAAAACTCAAGAAAGTACTCTTCACTTCAAAAACACCAAATCATGTACTTAATTTTTTTTCAAAAGTGTTTGAAATGCAGGTAAATTGGATAAGGTAAAACTCAGAACAAAGAAAATAAAGATTTCAAATTTTATTATCAGACTTGAATAAATTTACCTCATAATTTTTAAAAAGCTATATGAGGGCTCTGGCTGGTGTGGCTCAGTGGCTTGAGCTACCACCAGCCTACCTGTGGATCAAAGGTTGACAGTTCATTTCCCAGTCAGGGCATATGCCTCGGTTGTGGTCCAAGTCCCTAAGCGGGGTATGTGAGAGGCAACCAGTCAATGTCTCTCTCTTTCTTCCTCCTTCCCCCTCCCTCTAAAGATAAATAAATGAAATATTTAAAACAAACAAACAAATAGCTATATTAGGAAACTAAAGTGTCAATATGTTGATTTCCTTTGGATGAAGCTTAATAATCTTTTAGAGAATGCAACCAGTAGTAGGAATGGGGAAGCAAATATTCTTCAAAGGAATGTTTATAACTTGGTAATTTTAGTACCTAACCAGATGACTTAAACAAAGCCCTGAACCTGGGTTTCTTTGTCAATCACATCGTGTTCTAAGACCTCCATATCCCAGTAAACACATCGTTATTCCACCAAGCAATAATACTTCATCAAATAATAACATTTCATCAAGTCTTCCTCTCTGACAAATACAGTCTGGGTTTACATAGCAACAAAGGTATGTGCGGGTCATTGGAATAGTCTGGGAAAGATATATCACTTGTAAGTATCTAAGGATACGTTGATGGAAGGAATATTTTAGCAAATGATTACATTACCTAAATTGACAGATATCAAATACATGGATTTGTATTTTACAAAAGTTATCATCCAACTTTTTCAACCTAACTATTTTACTCTACCAGAAAGTGAATTCTCAAAATAGGGGTCAATTGGCAAGGAAAAAAAAATTGGAAAAATAACCTGGATTTATTTATGGAAATTAGAAATGTAAATTTTTATTTCAGAAACCCACAATACTACTAAAAACTTCAAAATCCCCTTGAATTCTAGCATGTTTTTGAAGTCCAGTGAAGAGATTTAATCTCTGAAAACAAAGAGACAGTAGACCAAAACAATAGCTAAAAAGTTAAACAAGACTCAGAGTAATATCTTCTCTCTGTGAAAAAGATAAAAGAATTGGTAGGTACCTCTAAGAAAATGTTTCTTCATCTATAAAGGACACCTGGACAAAACCAAGGGGGATGGGGTCAGGGGTGGGAGATGGAGATGGTTGGGTTGGGGGTAGTTGTGAGGGGGAAATGGAGACAACTGTACTTGAACAACAATAAAAAAAAGTAAAAAAAAAGTTTTCTTTGTAAATGTCACTATTCTTTTAAAATCTTTCAAAATGTCCTTGTCACCTATTATAATTAAACTATCAGGTCAATATTTACATTTTAATTATTTATTTATTGCAAAAACTATATTTAAGAATATAAGCAATAATAAAAAGGAATAACCAGCCAGAATATATTCCCTGCATGTGAATTATTCCAAGTTCCTCTTCATTTATTATCTAAATATCCAATATAATCTCAATTGTTATGTTTTTAGAATTGTCATAACCATTTTGCACTTTTCATTTACTGTATCATTGGCATGAATTCATGTTGTAAGAAAGTTTTGCAGTTGTTTAAAAGTGGTTGTTATTTAATAAAATTAATGCACCATATTTTAACCATCTATTTTCCAGATTTTAATATTTAAAATATTGTAGGCTTTAAGTTCTTCTATAATGTGTATTTTCCTGCATATAGAATTTAAAATGATGTTCATATAATAAATTCCCTCTAAAAGTTATTTGCTAGTTTTCATGAAATAACCAAGCACTTCAATATTTATAAAGGGAGAAAGGGAGAAAGAGAGGCTGTTCAACCATAGTTAAGAGTTTCCAATGGTTTAAACCCTTGCTTTGTCATTTACTAACTGCACGACCTGACCAGTCTTAGTCTTTTCTGATTTTTTTTGAAATATGCATGCTACCAATATTAAAAGATTTTTTTCTATAAATGCATGTAAAGTACTTAGTTCAGAGTCAGGAATATGCTAACTATTTAATAAATGATAATGATCGTGAGTTTGATGATGATGACAACAGTGGTGAGAGAGAAGGATTCCAACTTTCTTTCTAATCTTTACCTTCATTGATGCTAGATTTCCACCCTGATACTATAATGAAAAACAGTATATTCCATCAGCTTTGGCTTAAAGTAATACAGTACTAAGTGCATGTGTATTGTGTGGAGGCAAGGTTTCAGAATAAGGAAGTATAACTGTTCCAAAGGAAGAAAAATACAGTGAAAATTCCAAGTGAATTATTTACTGTATCTGCATTTATCCTGAACTTATTCTTTGCTAGTATGGATTTTGTTTGTTTGTAAATGCAATGAAGGTTGATATCAGAATGTTGATTATCCCTCATATACAAAATACAATAAATCCTGAACACACTCTGTCCTTAAATGATCTTGTTTTTTTCTAGCCTTAGGAACTTAAGGGAAAGTGCGTCTTACTCCAAATCAGCCAGTGGCAAGGTGCTGCTGAGTGATGCATTCCTAGATCCTCTTCCTGCATGCCTCGGGCATGCTCTGCTCATTAGGCAGAAGCCCTTGTCCAGTATTTGTTTCTCCCCAGTACATGAGCAAAAGATATATATGTAACATTCTGGCATCCATTAGGCAGAAGCTGCACATAACAAGACACAAGTTGACAGACTAAGATGTTAGCTGTCAGCTTAGTGTGATTATTATTAAAAAGCATCTTATACATATATTATTCAATAATAAATACTTGCAATGTTTCATCATGGGATGGTGAGGGTATCCTCTGCATTACCTTTTTAATAGTATGTACAATGCATGTGATACTATTTAAAGATCTGCTGGCACAATGAAGTGACACTGGATGAAAGCAAGGAGATCACCAATGTATTTCTATTTCTGCATCAAGTCATCCTGTGATCTTGGGCAAAAAAAGAATTCTACTCTTCCCTTATCTATCGATTAATGTAGTAAATGAGATGATTTCCAAGCTTTTTTCTAGCTTTAATATGTTAAGGAATATATCCCAGTAGGTAGTATTCTCATTCGCTGATGAGAAAAGTGAGGTCAAAAGATTTAAGTGACTTCTTTAGATCACACAGTGGGTAAATAATGAAAGTAAAATTGATCCTGGTCATCTCACTTAGGTTGTCTCATAGAATACAAGATGATGCTAGTAGAAGACCGATTTCATTGAAATCCAACATAGAAAGACTTCCAAGGAAGCAAAGGTCAAACATGTTACAGAGAGATTGAATATAATGTAATGCTTGAAATTGAAAACTAGAAAGAAATTGGTGACTTCAGTGAGCAGTTTCAGTGGATTGGTGCAGATATAAATCAGATTGAAAAGAGTTGAGAATTAAATAAAAGCTTGTACAATCATGGATGTTTTGGAAAATATGTTAAATCTATTAGACTGACACTGCTGCGACACATTACCCCCTTCTGACGTTAGAGTACAGTCAGACTTCAGTATTTGTTGGCTCGAGAACTCATATAACCCCGCACCTCAAATTTTGATGGTAGCTTGCAGTTCATTGGGTACTTGTCATTTTCTTCACTCATCAGGAATTCCCGAATGAATTAACCATGAGTACCAATGTACCACTGTATGGGCCAATTATAATCACACAGATGTCATGGCCACCATCTTTTCTTGAAGTCATACTGACCATTGCCAATATTTTTTAAGCCTTCCCTTGACTAGAAAATTAGATAGGACTGCAGACTAGAGATAATCCATGATGGCTAGCCAAATTGGAATTTCACTGAAAAATCTACAGATATAAGAAAATATATATTTTACCAGCATAATCATGCTAAGTATAGAATAAGTTATATCAGATTTTGTTGTGAATATACAGCTTTATTGTTGTTATTGAAGACTCCTAGAATTGATTCTTCTTTAGAACAAAGAATGCCTCATTAGTCACTGACATGTTATAATTGCCATGTATTCTATATAAATCTAGTTCCTGTTGAGGGTGTCTCCGTACTTTAATAACCCTGTCAGTCATTCTGCCACACATTCTTATGTGCAGGAAGTTCTCTTGAAAACTTCAAGATATTATTCAGTTTTGGTGTTTGGACTTTGCCCTCACTAATAGGTTTTAATGTTTAATAAGAAATGACACTTTACTTAAAAAACTTTATTTTATTGTCTCTTATATACTTTTGCCATTGGGGAAGTAATGTTCTATAAAAGTAATGTGGTGTTGAACTGCAATATTGGAACAACATCTAGAATTTAGTAGCTGTGTAAACGTGGAATATTACTATGAAGCCTTGGATATTTAAATTTCTTTTCATTAAAATAAGGTCACTGGAACAAATATAAAGGACACATGGACAAAAACTAAAGGGGGTTGGAATTGGGAGGGAGGTGGGGAGCACTGGGGGTGGTGGACTGGGATGGGAGTAAAAGACAGAAAACTGTACTTGGACAACAATTAGAATAACAATTAAAAAAATCATACAATAAAAGCTAAACAAAGAGCCACAGAAAAAAAAATAAATAAATAAGGAGCTCCAAAGAACATCCCTAGAGACCCTTTCAGTTCTAAAGTGATTTGCATCTGTTATAATGCTTTTCCCTCTTAGCTCCCCTAAGGTAGAGAGACATGGATATTGGACTTCCCAGAAACACATTGGGCACTACCAGTCTGTTAGCATGGGCAGAATCCTCATCTGAAAGTCATTTCCTTGGACTGGACATGTGCAATAGATAAATGCAAACTGAACAACTTCATTAACAAGTTTTATATGTGAAAATGAAGAGGATCGACTGTGAGCAAAAGCGCAAAACATAACATGTCAAGGGAATACTGAAGATGTCACAGCCATGAGCATGCCTCAGAGAACAGCAGCAAAAGCTCGAGCTCAGTACACTGAAAAAAAAAAATTCAGCCGAAAAAAAAATCTATCTTAATAGGATTCTTAAAACATAGAGGCATCAGAACTTCAGGCTGTGTGAACTGTGGTAACTTTCTCAAGCCAGAGGACTGTCTCTAGAGAGCCTCATGAGGTAGAGCCTGATCACAGTGTCTCTGGTGTGTTCACAGAACCAGAGATGGTTGGCAAGGACACATTCCACAAACCCTCGTGGATAGAAATGGTGAAAGATATTGAGGCTCTCCTATTAGGCCTCATTCTGAAGCACTAATGCAGGCTGTGCTGAATAAAACATATTCGTTCTATGTCGAATCCCTCTTTGTACCATTACTTGAGGTGGTGGGTTTCATGAGGTAATTCAATTTATAAGGTAATCTTTGCTGTCAGTTATGTCTTCTTCTTCTTCCCTCTTCTTTTCAATTATATATTTTTTGTTTAAAGAAAGAAATTTGCAGTTGCGTTTCTGATTTCTTCAGAATATCCAAACTTCATTATACTTCTGTGAGCTTCCTAATCTTTATCGACAGAATATTTGGCCTCTCTTACAGCCTTTTAATTGTATTTAATTTGTATCTTTCTATCTTTATTCAGTGTTATCAATCAAAGAACATAGTAGAATCATTCAGACAGTACCTCACCCTGGAACAGTGATTTCAGAAACTCTGGGCTCAATAGTATCTATAGATTTGTAAAGTTGTCAGGTAATACTAATGTGCATCAATATTTGAAAGCCATGACATGTGCAGACAGTCATTAGTATCTTTTGTTTTTAATGTAGGGTGGACAGAGCTATAATATATTTCTTTATAGTTTTCTGTGTAGTCCAACGATTTCTTCATTTTGTGACTAAAATCCCGAGGACTCCCTTATTTTGGTGTTTTTACTTAAAGTGATAAAGTGGTTTAATGTGTCTAGTAACTTTAGATTCAAGAAGTATTTCTGGCCCAGAACTCAACCATGTGCCAGGATCTATATTAAGTGCATCTACGTTCATTGGTAACTATACCAGTAACTCAATCAAATAGACACTATTCTTAGTTCACCAGTAAGAACACTGAGGATCAATATTTAAAATTATTTGTCTGAGGTCATACTAATGAATCATGAAATAAAAAACAAATTTCTTGAATTTTACTCCAGTGCTCTCTTTAATTAGCATAAATTTGAAGGTCAAGATTGAAAGACTGGAGCCTATTATTCTATGAATATTGCCTTATTGTTGTGCTCAATGATCTCATTCTTCCCAAAATAAAATAGATCTATCATTTGCTGTTTACTCACACAGTCCTGAAGACTACCATTTATAATTTATTTTCACAGTGGGCATTCAACTACCCAATAATTCTTTGTAGCATCTGAAGTCTTGATTCTGGAAGTCTTTGTCATTCAGAGACTGGTATTGTTTATCAGATGTGTACTTTTACCATTGCTATTCTGTTTCTAGTGGAAGATAAGCCTCCTTAAAGACTTGCCATGCTATTTTTGTTGCTTCAGAATTAAAACATTTTAAAGGCCTTTTGAAGAGTAAGTTGAAAGAGCAATTACATTCAATTCACTCTTTTATGTGCATTTATTCTTCCAAATACCAAAGTCCATTAATGGTTGTTTCTCATATAAAAACCTACTTGCTTGCCTCCTGTTTACAAATTCCATTCAATAAATCCCAAAACTGAAAATACAATGAATTAGTTTGGTAGTTTCCAAGTTCTGGGGTAATCTAAGTTAATAATGTTTGTAATCAGGCAATTTTTTGGACTGAGTAGCTACTTGAAACTATAGGTTTTATATTTAGCCAACAGTTGGAATATATCTTCTCAATATTGACTAAGGTGAATACATGAATTTAGTCTTTCTAAAACTTCTTTACACCATTAATGCAGTTTTTGGAGACTGGCCACATATGATCCTCATAATTGTTAAACTTGATTCTGCCTTTAAAGTATTTAAGAAATTCCTAAAATCACCTTTGGAATTTTTTGCAAGGATTTCTAGTCTTTTCTATTATGCTTGGTTTTTGTACCCGTGTGGGCTTTGCTGAGTTTTTTCACAAGAAGTTTTTAAACCCATTAAAAAATATGTGGCTATTTAAAATAGAGTATGTTTTAATGTTTATGTGAAAAATACTATTAACAATTACCATATTGTCCAAATATCTTTTGCACACTGTACTGAAGCTAGCTGGCTATATTAATATTTTTAAATTTAAAGCAACTTCTGAAATTTTTGTTCAGTTTAATTGTTTATTTATTTCTCTATCATTGGTATACTCTTTAACTTGTAAATCTCTGTATTTCCCTGATTATTTTCTATTGTGAATTTTATTCCCCCTCCTTTACTCTTTCTAATAAATATTATATTGGCTATTCTCATGTAGTTTTCCATTCTAATGTTAAAATCACTTGGTTGAGTTACAAATGAGGAAATCATCTTGGAAATAATTTGGAACTTCATTATACTTTAGGATAATTGGGGGAGAAGTAACATTTTTATTTACAGATGCATAGCATGACTTTCCATTCATCAAAATCAAAATAATTCGTACCACATTTCACAAATTCTGAGCAAATAAATGTGACCTAGTTTTCTTTCAAAGCCATAAAATCTTGTTTAAAATGTTTTAATATCTTATATTTTGATTATTGCTTTATATGTTCTTGCATTTTAAACCGTATTGAAAGTTAGAGATATAGATAGATAGAGATGAAGATATAGACATAGACAGATGTAGATATAGATATAAACATAGATATATAGACACACAGGGTGGGGACAAATTAAGTTTAGAATTGTGAGTATGCAAAACACAGTTTATTCCTGTGCTATTATTTATTAATGATTGCTTCATTTTCAATACTAAAAACAGTTACATATACTTATTATATTACATATATATGGGGTGATGATTAATTGTATGTAATTTTTGTCCCTATATTACATCTTCTTTTTTTAATTTATATTCTTTCCCTAGAGTTCCATTGCCTTTGATATCAAATTGTTCCCTTTGATTTATTAGCTTATATTAGCTTATTTTTTATCATTGAATTTTTAAATTGAATTAATTGGGGTGAAACTGGCTAATAAAGTTATATAGGTTTCAAGTGCATAGTTTTATAATATATCATCTATATATTGTATTGTGTGCTTACCAACCCATCAAATCTCTTTTCATCACTGTTTATCCCCTCTTTACCCTCTTTACCCCTCAACCTTTTCTTTTTCCTCTGGTAATCATCATATGTTGTCTATGTCTATGAGGGTTTTTTTTTTTTCTCTTTTTTTGTTCAATCCGTTCACTTTTTTCACCCATTCCTCCAATTCCCTTCCTCTCAGACAATTGTCTGTCTGTTTTCTGTATCTATGAGTCTGTTTATATTGTTTGTTAGTTTGTTTTGTTCATTAGATTCCACATATAAATGAATTCAAATGGCACTTGTCTTTCTCTGACTGGTTTATTTCACTTACCGTAATACTCTACAGTTTCAAATGTGTATTCTCAAAGGGTAGATATTATTGGAGAATATGTTCTCCCACTCAGTGGGTTGTCTTTTCATTTTGTGATGGTTTCCTTTGCTGTGCAGAAACTTTTCAGTTTGATGTAGTCCCATTTGTTTATTGCTTCTTTTGTTTGCTTTGTCCAAAAAGATGTATCAAAAAATATTGCAATGAGAAATGTTCAAGATTACACTGCCTATGATTTCTTCCAGGATTTTTATGGCTTTGAGCCTAACACAAGTCTTTAGTACATTTTGAGTTTATTCTTGTGTGTGGTATAAGAAGGTGGTCTAGTTACATTTTTTGCACATATCTGTCCAATTTTCACACCACCATTTACTGAATAGACTATCCTCAGCCCATTGTGTGTTCTTGTCTCCTTTACCAAATATTAATTGACCATAGAGGAATGGGTTTATTCTGGGCTCTCTATTCTGCTCCACTGACCTATATGTGTGTTTTATACCAGTACCATGATGTTTTGATTACTATAGCCCTTTATTATAGGTTAATACCACGTAGTGTGATTTTTTCTTTCTCCAGATTGCTATGGTTATTCAGAATCTTCTGTGGCTCCATATAAGTTTTTATATTATTTGTTTTAATTCTATGAAATACAACATTAGTATCTTGACAGGAAATGCGTCAAATCTATAGATTGCTTTGGGTAGTTTGGACATTTTAATTATGTTAATTCTTTCTATTCATGTACACAGTATATCCTTCCACTTATGTATATTTCTACAATTTCTTTCTTCAGTGTCTTATGCTCTTTTGAATACAGGACTTTTATACTCTTGGTTAAATTTATTCCTAGATATTTCTTAATGTAATTGCAAATGGGATTATTTTCTTAGTTTCTCTTCCTGATAGTTTATTATTGGTGTATAAGAATGAAACTGGTATCGGGATATTTATTTTTATCCTTCTGCTTTAATGAATTTATTTAACAGTTCTAGTAGTTTTGGGTGGAATCTTTAGGGTTCTCTATATACAATATCATGCCATCTGGAAATACTGACAGTGACTTCTTCCTTTCCAATTATAACGTCTTGTTTTTTTCTTTTTTCTTTTTGTTTGATTCCTGTGACTAGGATTTGCAGTACTGTGGTGAATAAGAATTATGAAAGCTAACATTGCTATCTTGTTCCTGATCTTAAGGGAAAAGCTTGCAGCTTTTGCCTATTAAGTATGATATTGGCTGTGGATTTTTCATTTATGGACTTTATTATGTTGTGGTATATTCCTTCTATTTCCAATTTGGTAAGGTTTTTTTTTTATCATAAATAGGTGCTATAGTTTATTAAATGCTTTTTCCTGCATCCATTAATATGATCGTGTGTTTTTTATTCTTCATTTTGTTTATGTGGTGAATCACATTTATTGATTGGCAGTTATTGTACCAAACTTGCATTTTCAGAATAAATCCCACTTGATCATGGTTTTTGATCTTTTTAATGTATTGCTGGATTCAGTTGGCTTGTATTTTGTTGAGGATTTTAGCATCATCAGGAATACTGGCCTATATATATTTTTTTTCCTTTGTAGTGTCTTTATCTGGTTTTGGAATTAGAATAGTGCTGGTCTTGTAAAATGAGCCTGGGAATCTTCTTTCCTCTTGAAGATTTTGAAATAGCTTTAGAAGTGTAGGTGTTGATTCTTCTTTGAATGTTTGATAAAATTGACCTGTGAAGCCAGTCATTCCAGGACTTCTCTTTTGTTGGGAATTTTTTTTATTACTGCTTCAATCGCACTATCTGTAATCTATCTATTCAGATTATTTGATTCTTCCTGATCCAATTTTGGAAGATTGTATGTTTCTAGAAATGTATCCATTTCACCCCGATTGTCCAAATTTTTGGCATATGGTTGTTCATACAATACAATCTTTTTCTTACAATCCTTCGTATTTCTTTGATATTAGTTGTTATATCTCCTGTTTCACTTCTGATTTTATTTATTTGGGCCCTTTCTCATTTTTTCATGATGAATCTGGTTAAAGGTTTGTCTGTAACTTTATCATTTCAAAGAATCAGCTCCTGGTTTCATTTATCTTTTGTATTGTTTTTTTAAACTCTATTTTGTTTATTTCTGCCCTGATCTTCATTATTTCTTTCTCCTACTCACTCTGAGCTTTGTTTGTTTTTCTTCATTAAGTTTCTTTATGTGTAAAGTTAGATTATTTTCTTGAGATTTTTCTTGTTTCTTGAGATAGGCCTGAATACAATGAGCTCTAAGACTACTTTCACTCTGTCCCATAGATGTTGGGTTCTTGTGTTCTTATTTTCATTTGTTTCAAGGTATCCTTTGATTTCTTCTTTAACCCATTCATTGTTTAATAACATGTTATTTATCCCCCATTTCTTTATGTGTTTTTCAGTTTTTTTCTTGTGATTGATTTCTAGTTTTATATCATTATGATCAGAATAGATGTTTGAAACGATCTTAATCTTCTTAAATTTGTCGAGGCTTGTTTTGTGTCTTAACATATGGTCTACCCTAGAAAATGTCTCATGTACACTTGAAAAGAATGCACATTCTGCTGCTTTGAGATTAAATGCTTTGAAGATATCAATTAATTCCATCTGACCTAGTGAGCCATTTAAGGCAGCTGTTGCTTATTTATTTTCTGTGCGGCAGATCTATCCACTCATGTCGATGGGGTGTTAAAATACCCAACTATTACTGTATTTCTGACATTCTTTCCCTTGATGTCCATCAATGTTTTTTTTAATGTATTTAAGTTCTCCTATGTAGAGTGCATAATTGTTTACTAAGGTTGTATCTTGTTGTTGGATTTTTTTTGTCGTTATGTAGTGTCCTTCTTTGTCTCTTACTATAGCCTTTGTTTTGAAGTCTATTTTTTTAAAATTTCAATTAGCATGAAATATCTTTTTCTATCCTTTTGTCTTTAAATGGTGAGTGTCTTTTATTCTGAGGTGGATCTCTTCTAGATAGCATATATATGGGTCTTGTTTTCTTGTCCGTTCAGCTACCCTGTGTCTTTCCAATAGAGCATCTTAGCCTTTTACACTTAAAATGATTATTGATGCATACTTCTTTATGGCTTTTTCATTATTTTAACTATGTTTCTGTGTTTTTCTTCTCCTTCTCCTCCTATCCCTCCTCTTCCTTCTTCTTCTTACAGAAGGCCCTTTAACATTTCTTGTAATACTGGTTTGGAGGTCATGGACTTCTTTAGTTTTTTCATGCACAAAAGTTCTTTATTTTTTCTTCAATTTTAAATGCTAACCTTGCTGATTAAAGTGTCTTGTTTGCAGGTTTTAGCTTTTCGTCACTGTGAGTATTTCATGCCAATCACTTTTGACTCGAAATATTTCAGTTAAGAAATCAGCTTACAGTGTTATGGGAGCTCCCTTCAAGGTAACTGTCTTTCTCTTCCTACTTTTAAGATTCCCTCTTTGTCTTTAACTTTTGTCATTTAAAAAAATATTTTATCTATTTCTTTTTAGAGAGAGGGGAATGGAAGGGGAAAGAGTGGGAGGGAAACATCAATATGTGGTTGCCTCCCATGTGTCCCCCACTGGGGATTTGGCCTGCAACCCAGGCATGTGCCCTGACTGGGAACCGAACCAGCGATGCTTTACTTCACAGGTCCACGCTCAATGCACTGAGCTGCACCAGACAGGGCATAACTTTTGCCATTTTTAATCATGTGTTTTTCCTACCTTGTCTTCCAAACCACTGATTTGACCATCTGCTTCATCCAATCTACCGTACATTATTTCCAGTGAATTCCTCATTTCAGATATTGTGTTCTTTATTGCTGAATGCATATTTTTTATACTTTCTATGTCCTTCTTTATGCTGCTGCAGTTCTCACTAAGTTCCCTGTAGTTTTCTGCATCCTTTATAACCATTTTTTGACCTCTGATAAATTGCTTACTTCCATTTCATTTAGCTTTTTTTTCTGAAAGTGTCACCTGTTCTTTCATTTGGGGCATGTTTCTTTGTCTCCCCATTTTGGTTGCCTCTTTGTGTTCGTTCTATGTATTTCTATGTATTAGGTAGATCTGCTATGATGCTGAGTCTTAGTAGGGTGGCCTTATATAGTAGGTGTCCTGTTGGACCCAGTTCCACAGTCTCTTTGATCACATGACCTGGGTGCTCTAATAAAGTTTCTTGTGTGGTTTATGTTTGCTTGAGCATTTATTGCTATTGGCTCATTCATTCATGCTGACATCCCTTAGACTGACTAACTAGGAAGATCTACCACCAACCATGGTATTTGAGCTTCTGTGCAGGTGCCAACTACATAAAAATTCACCTCAGTAGGACTTGGTGCCTGCCAAGATCTCCTTTTGGATATGCCACTTGTAAAGCTAAATGGATCCTGCTTTTATGCTTTCTGAAGCTGGCCACTGGTGTGTTGGTTCTGGGTCATCTTAGGAGAAAGTCTGGTGTAGGCCATTGCCAGACACTGGCTGTGACTATCCCTGTGAACCCTATTAGAGGCTACAAAGTAATCCACATATTTCAGCTGCCTTTGTTGGGCCTGGGTGTACATGGGAAAAACCAAGCTATGGACCAAGTCCAGATTTTACCAACACTGAGTTCTGGGGCAGGTCAGTAAAAGTTCCAAGGCACCCCAATATCCTGCTATGTCTGCCCCCATCTGTCAGCTGCCTGTTAAGCTCAGTCACTGAAAGATCCTCGCTAGTACACGAGTTGCCTGAGGTAGGTTCTCAGTTAGTGACTAGTAGGGGGCAAGTGGTGTTCACCAGATTGATGCAGGTAGAATATTTGTGCCAGTACTGGGTTTCAGGACACTTAGCAAATGTCTCAGGGTATACCAAATCTAGCTGCTACCAGCTGAGTGCTCACAAACCTTTGTGGTATGGCGGGGTCTAAGGGAGTTGTCAGGATGAGTCCAATAGAGTTTATCAGGCCCAAATAGACCAATTTTGCTGTGCAACAGGAGAACTCTGCACCAGTCTGGAATGCAAGGGACAAATGTCTCCTGTCCTAGAGCCATACAACTCAGCTTGTCCCAAATTCTGTCCAGAGCATGATCTTAGCAGGGCAGGTGTGCTGGGAATTGGGAGGCTGGGGTTAGCAGATTTTCCATTATGGTGAGGTGCTGGCTAGATTTAGAGAAAGGTAGGGAGGAGTGGCCCCTGCCCTAGTGCCACACAACTCAGTCAATCCCAGATTCTGCCTAGCGCTCTGCAGAACAGAGCCACCAGGAGATGGGAGGTTGGGAGCCTGGAGAGTGGAGCTAGAAGTTACCTGTGAGAGGAAGGCACCAGTCAGGTTTACAGGAAAGGGGGAAATGGCCCCCTATGCCAAAGCTATACAACTCAGTCACTGACACAGGCCTGTATAGGCCTCTATACCCTGTGCAGGCAGCTGATTTTTCAGCTGGGTGCCAGCTTCAAAGAGTGGGGTAGCAGAGAGTTGAGATGGTGGGGTAATTGCATTCTCCTAGCATGATGTAGGGGAGTGCTCTGCCCAAGAAAAATGGTATCTGTGGTATAGGAGCAGAATTCAGCCACGTGATCCTGGTAGCTGTCCTTTCAGCTAACTTCCTAAAGCCACAAACCCTAGTATCTCCTTATGCCACTCTAGTTTGTTCAGCTCTCCTTCCACTGAAGCCAGGGTTATGAACAAGATTTGTGTGTTGGACCTTAAGGGAGGCCTGTGTCTCTAAGCAGACTCCTGACTCTCCTTAGTGGACAGATTCTCCACTGATTTTCACAGCCAGATGTCATGTGGGTGCCTCTTCCTGGCTCTGGTTCTCTAAGCTAGGAAGACCAGCTAGGGGCAAAACCCCACACTTCTCAGGAGAAAAGCATACCCCAAGTATCTCAGCCTCTGCCCATGGGAGTGAGGCCAGCCTTTTTATGTGTATCTGCCCTTCTCACCAGTGGTGGTGTGGTTCCTTCTGTAAATCCTTGGTTAGAAGACTTATCTTCAGCTAGTCTTCAGTTGGTAATTTAGGTTGATTGTTCTATAATTTAGTTGCAACTTAAGTTTGGTCCTGGGAGGAGGCAAATATACCTTCTACCCATTCCACTGCCATCCTGAATCCCTTATTTTTCTTTGAGAGAAAGAGCTATATATATCTTGTTAAGCATTGCATCCTCAGGTCCTTGCACATTATTTGACACACAGAAGATGTTCAATAGATATTTTTGAACAAAAATATTGAAAATGAACACTATATAAGGGACTTAAAAATTCACTGAGAACGATGTATTTTATTAGGGGTATTTAGTTCACTCACATTTATTGTGACAATAGATGTACTTGTTCTTATTACAGTCATCCTTTTAAAATATATTTTTTTATGCTCTCCATTTTTTTTCTCTCACTTATTAGAAATTAAGTTTTCTTTACTTCTGCTCTCTTGGAAATTTGGAATTTACATATATATAACTTTTCATTTTATTTTTTAAATTCTCTGTAATTTTTAAACACTAAAAATAAAATAACACCTATAAGATGCTATGTATGTGCAAAGTAAGAAATTTGGCAAAGTTTTACCTTCTTTCTAAAATTTCATATCATATTTTTGTGTAAAATTTATGATATACTATAACCAGACTATATATAATCCCTAAATGAAAGATCAAGCATGATTTTTAATATTTATGTTACAATTGCCAAAGAGAATGAATCTGCAAACTTTCTGTTGTTATAAATATCAGACATAATTGAGGTTTAATTGAAATTCTGTTTTCTTTACAATCGAAGATTATTAAAAGAATTAATTGTACTTATCTTTTTACTTTGTACTCCTAGTTTCATAATTCTTATATGCTGCCTTTTATCCTTTATTAACTTTTTCATTTAATGTGTTTGTATTCTGTCTCACCAATTAAATCAATCTGTTTCTTTGGGGGGCAGCACTGAGTCCTGTAGAATATGGCTAAATAAACAGTGGATTTGAACAGCTCAGGCCAAGATGGGTAGATATGTTTTGCTTCCTTGCACAACCAAAGGAAGGATAACAACCAATTTTAAAACTTAAAGCAACCAGAACTTCCAGAAAATCAAACTGTATGGAAGTCTGACAACCAAGGAGTTAAAGAAGAAACATTCATCCAGACTGGTAAGAGGGGCAGAGACGAGCATCAGGGGTGAAGAGGATGCATGACAAGGGGATGGCTGGTGGACCGGGTGGTTCTACATTCCCATGCAGATATACTGGCAGGAACAACTGAGGAGAAAGACATACCAGGCAACCACAGGGTTCCAGTGCCAGAAATACAAAGCCTCAAAATCTCTGGCTGTAAAATCCTGTAGGGATTGCCGTAGTGAGAAAGACTGCCAGTCTCACAGGAGAGTCCGCTGGAGGGGTCCACAGAGTCCTAGAATGTACACAAGCCCACCTACCTGGAAATCAGCACCAGAAGGGCCCAATTTGCTTCTGGGTAGTGGCAGAAAGGACTGAAAGCAGAGTGAAGCTGAGCCAGTGGCATTGTTCCCTCTCAGATCCCTCCCACTCTTATAGTGCCACAATGCAGCAAAGTGGGTTTCCTCACCCTGGTGAATACCTAAGGCTCTGCCCCTTACAATGTATCAGGCTTACTGAGACAAAGAAATATGGACCAAATGAAAGAACAAATCAAAACTCCAGAAAAAGAATGAAGCGATGAAGAGATAGTCAATCTATGAGATGCAGAGTTCAAAACACTGGTAATCAGGATGCTCACAGAAATAATTGAGTTTGGTTGCAAAATAAAGGGAGAAGTGAAGGCTATACAAAGTGAAATAACAAAAACATCCAGGGAACCAACAGTGAAGGGAAGGAAACAGGGAATCACATCAGTAATTTGGAACAAAAGGAAGAAATAAACATTCAAACCAAGCAGAACAAAGAAACAAGAATTCCAATATATATATATATATACATGAGAAGAATCTTATGAACCTCTGGTACAACTTTAAACATTCCAACATCCATGTCATAAGGGTGCCAGAAGGAGAAGAGGAAGAGCAAGAAATTTAAAACTTATTTGAAAATATAATGAAGGAAATCTTCCCCAATCTGGCAAAGGAACTAGACATACAAGTCCAGGAAGCACAGAGAGTCCCAAAGATATTGGATTCAAGGAGAAACACACCAAGACACATCATCATTAAGTTACCCAGGATTAAAGATAAGGAGAGAATCTTAAAAGCAGCAAGAAGAAAGGAGAGAGTTAACCACAAAAGAGTTCTCCTAAGACTATCAGCTAATCTCTCAAAAGAAACCTTACATGTAAGAAGGGGCTGGAAACAAGTATTTAAAACCATGAAAAAAGCAAGGGCTTATCCAAGATTACTCTACACAGCAAAGCTATCATTCAGATTGGAATGGCAGATAAAGTGCTTCCCAGATAAGGCCAAGTTAAAAGAGTTCATCATCACCAAGCCCTTATTATATGAAATGTTAAAGGGGTTTATTTAGAAAAAGAATAAGATTAAAATTATGAATAGCAAAATGACAACAAACTCATAAGTATCAACAATTGAACCTAAAAATTAAAAACATAAACAAAATAACCAAACAACTAGAACAGGAACAGAATCACAGAAATGAAGATCACATGGAAGGTTATCAGTGGAAAGGGGGAGTGGAGAGAATAGGGAAAAAGGTACAGGTAATAAGAAGCATAAAATGGTAGGTACAAAATGGAGAGGGGGAGGTTAAGAGGAGTACAAGAAATGGAGAAGCCAAAGAACTTATATGCTTGATCATGGACATGAACTAAGCAGGAGGATGCTGGAAGGAATGGTGGTACTGGGTAAAGGGGGATTAAGGAGAGAAAAAATAGGACACCAATAATAGCATCATCAATAAAATATACATAAAAATAGTGGACCATGTGGCATCATTAAATAAATCAGTTACTTTGCCACAGGCTACCTGGAAAATTCCCATGAATGAACACAAGTGAAGTGCCTGGAAGAGTGATACCAATGTCAGCACGATCCCATAAATGGTACAGTTGGAAATCCTAGTGTTGTTATCTCTAGTCCTCTGGGCTGGACATTAGATTTAAACATTTTAGGATTGTAAGTGCCAGAATTATTTAGAAATGAATCTGCAAATTGGGATAAGCAGCCAGGAAAACTTGGGTCAACTAGATCACTGGATTAACTGGTCTAGGATTATTTCAATTATTCTGTAATAGATATATGATTACTTTTACAACCTGGGATAGGAATCTGAAATTCAGGCTACTTCTTCTGTGAGAATGAGAGATAATATTGTAGCAGTTTATGTAGAAATATGAATGTAGCAGTCTCTTAGGTAATACAATTACATATTGGATGGGTCTTAACATATGCTGTTCTCTCTGCTAGAATGGCTGTCCTTTTTGCTTCCCAGCAAAAGATACTGAAGAATCATTTCAAGTATCTCCTTCTTGGTGAAATTTTCTTTTTTTTTTCTCAACAGTATTTGAAATGTGTGTTTATCATATGCCCCACTTTGTATTATACATACTTAATCTAGAGTCCTTAGCAGGATACTTTCAATAGTTGCTTTAGACCCATTTTCTCATTAGACATAAAGTTCTGGAAAACAGTGGCTGGGGGTTTCCACTGGAGTAATCCAAGCACCAAATACTGGGTCTTTCAAATACTAAGCAGGCAGTAAATATCTGAGAGTGGAAGGATGAGAGGCAAGAAAGGAACTTAGGCCTCCTTTATTCCTTTATTGCTTACTTACATTTTTGCTTCCTTACTGCTGACTACATCTACTCCTCATTCAGAAACAAACTCATCAAAAGCAAAAAGGCTTTTAGCCAGAAACTCTGTGTGTGCTTGTGTGTCTGTTTCCTAGACCAAGGAAATGAATAACATTCTTTTGGATGCAAATACATTACATAGAACATTTACTCAGTAGTCTATTTAAAAAATGATCTAACTGTAGCCCTATCATTTAAGTGTGACACTTTGAATATAGTGAAGTCTCAATGTTGACATATATGTATGTGCATGTGTACATATATTTATATATGTACATATAACTATATATATATAAAACTAGATAAAAGTAGAGTGAATATAACATACTTGGCTGTGTTTTGATAATATGTCCCCTCTTCTTCCTGCTATACCTTTCAACCCCAGGCTATAGGACAAACAAAAAATGCCTATAAAGCTCAAGAAATGAGTCACCATATCCATGGTCAAATTGGCAACAATATGTAAATATATATTTCCTTTCTGTATATTCCATTATTATTCATACTTGTAAAATTGGAGTTCAAAGAGTTCAAAGATTCTAATCCCAGCCTGATCAACAATTGGACTGCCTCCCAAACAAGGGTATTCTATTTTCACTTTCCAAAATTTAACAGCTAGTTGTTTTTTTAAGTATCCGAAGCAGAAGATCTACATTCAACAAACATAGAAATTATATACATGTTTTGAAGTACAGTAACTGATTCTATAAATGCAGACATACAATAGAAAAGCAGCAAATCAAAACTTTGAGAGTAAGTTTAGGTGACAAGAGAGAAACAACTAAGTGATTAAGACAATAGTTTGCTTTGGCTTTTTGGAAGGATATACAAGAGGAAAGTATATCATGGACTGCTTGTTTTAAAGATGTATATTTTTATCATTTTCTTCTTAGTTCAAGTAAAATTTTGGGTAGTCATAATTTTTAAAAGCTTACTAGCTACATGAACAAAAATATAAAAAGTATCCTATAGGGGGCACTCAAGTACTATGAACTGAAGAATCTGTTTTTTCTAGTCAGATTTTGTTTAGATGAAGGGGTAAACCCGTTGGCACATTTTCTTATTACCTTTTATATAAATAACAAAAGTGAATAAAATATTCTTTCTTATGCTTCTCCTACTCCCGAATGAGAGATAAAGGGATATTAAAATGTGCGATTAAGTGGCATTCTCAGCCTTATCATTCTAAAAGTATAAAGGTCTGATACTGTAGACAGCTGAGTCGGCCTGCATTTGCAAAATTCCAAATAAGGTTTCTTCTATATTATAATTTAATGCCAGAGACAATTATTATTCTATTCTGGAGACGTTCAGTTATCTAAAACAGTAAAAAAGCAGAGGCCTGTGTCTCATTCTCCCTGGGTTTTAAAGTTGAATAATATGAGATACAATTTAAATTACCACTAGCAAAGAGAAGTAACAAATGATGGCGACTGTTTTAGTGGGGAGGCGGGAGTGAGGGAAGAGGAGGGCAAAACTAAAATTTACTTCAGCACTTGTGTACCAGATATTTCACTTGAATGACGTTTTGGGAGCTAGACTTGATTTTAACCAAAATTAAAATGGAAACCTGTTTGGTTCTGTCTTTTTAGTGATGGGGGAAAATGTTTCATTTAGTCTTTGAAATTGTAGATTTTTAAAAGTTGCTTTTTATTTTAATATGGTTAATATCATGGCAGTTTAAAAATTAACCCCCATATGCCCTCAAGATAGTGCTATGAACCCCATTAAGCGCATGGGCACTAATCTCCCCAAGAAATTTCCCACTGAAGTGCTTCACTACGAGCATTACTCAGATAGCATGTTATACTTCTGTTCTTTTTCACACAAGGTAGCTTACTGTGTGCTTTTGACTTCAAAACAGACAGGTTAAGGACTTTTCTTCAATACCGTGTTCACCACTATCACAGCTGCAAATAATTAAATCACTTCTAGTACCATTTATTAAGTCTATAACTTGAAACACTTGTGTGCAGGTGCAACAGAACCCCACAGTCTGTTTGCATTATAAAACAAGATATCAACCCTGTTTTGGATAAAAAGTAAAGATTTATATCAACAATCCTTTCACTAGTCTTATATATTTATTGAATGTGCATCAAATCATGAACATATATATTTTTAAAATAATTTTAATATAGATTTCAGGAAGGGTCTAATAAATGATATAAAATTGTTTCTTGTCATTTTCATTCACTTCCTTTCTGCAAGAACTAGCAGGATCTTAAAGTAGATTAAAGTAAGATCAGTATCCACATAAAAATATAAAATTAATACTTCTTTTAAATATAAATGCATTTAATCACAAGGAGACTGAATAACCAAAACTGTTCTGGTCATCCTATTGGGTTGGCCAAGAGAAGTCCATTTAGTTTTTTTTCCATAAAATAAAAATATATATTTTTTCCTTTTCACAAATAACTTCATTGATTTGGGTATTTTGAGTATGTTGGCTATGTCCTACATGGTGTAATATTGATTGTTATTAATTAATATCTCAGTTTGAATGCTATCAACTTCAACTGGTCTGCCTGATCTGTGGAGCATCGTCCAGTGAGAAATCTCCAGCATGTAACATCGCAAACCACTTTTGACACGTTCAATCAGTCATGGCACTTTCTTCATACATAACATAAATCTTTTTTTTTTTTTTTGCATTTCAGTTGCATTTTTACCTTTCTTGAAATAATAAAGCATAATATGCTGAAAATGTTGCTTATTTTCTTCCATCTTCAATATTAAAATGGCTTCACAAAAATTCACCAATTTTGATAATTTTTTTAAATGCATGCTGATATGACAGCTGTCACAATACAATCTAACAAAATTGTTTTGAATGAAGTTGAAAACACCTAAGCACTTCTAGAGCCACTTTTTTCCTATGGAGAAAAACAAACAAACACATTTTTTGGCCATCGCAAGATGTCCAAGCATAAGGTATTCATCCTCTTCTATTATGTATTTCCGAGTAACTTTGTCCTAACCCTCTTTTTGTTGTTATTGTTATCCATTAGTATTTGCAGAATGATGGGAAGGTACCATTAGTACAGTCTGTTTACAATGCAGAATGTAGCAATGGAAAGTCATAAAAAGCATTTTAAAGGTCTTTCAACTATAATTTAACTTTGCTCGTAGTCATGCATAAAATCATGCACTTTCACCAATCTTGATAAATACATCTAGGTCCAAATGTCACTGTTATTCTTCTCATGAAAAGAGGCTTGACACAAAATAAGGACATTCTGTTCTGGACCAGAAAGGTCCTTTTTGCCATTGAGTTTTTATTGTGATTAAAAAGTACAATTTTTTTTAATGATAGAAACACTTTCAGAGGGCAAGAGACATTTCCTATGAGAGAAATAATTTTTCCTACTTAGAAAAATTAAATAACCTTTTGGAAAAGTTAGTTCTGTGCATTTTCTTTAAAGCTAACTTTTTTAAAAATGCAAAATTCAACACTAGGTGAATTCCACTTACCATGCACCTACTTAGCCCTTCCTCTGAGACAGGCGCTGTGCCCAGTGGAGCGGTTCTCCGCCACTCAAGAGCTGTTTCCGAGGGAATGACACAAGGCACAATTTTTAAAAGAAGTTTGTTTTCCCTTCTTTCTTTTCATTTTTTGCTTGTCTTTACTTTTTTAAAAAATTTACTCTATGAGGGCCGTTTTTGATAAAGAAATAGAAAAAAATAGATAATTGCTTTCTTATAAGCCCCACCACGCAAAGCAAAACAATTTTCCAAAAGTAAAAACAAACTAAACTAAACTAAACTTGGCCAAAGATATTACAGCTTCAAAGTACATTTTACATGCTAACAACAACTAATTTTATAAAAATGTATGTAAAATGCTATTAATATAGTTCCGGTTTCCCATCGTTTCATCTTTGAGTCATCTGCTGGTACCTACTTTGATCTTTGTCGATGTTTTATCCCATTTACTTCAATTATAGAGATGCATTACATCCAGAAAGACCAGGGAGCAGTAGATAAAGGACAGATTAAACAACTTCAATGGGAGAACTGAAAAGCCATTAATCAGCAATATGACAAAGTGTCACTGGGTATTAGAAGGGAAAGCCCATGCAAACAGATAAAGTTTTAGGGGATTAATGATTGTGAAAAGCTAAACAGTACATAAAAAGTAAACTTCAGAAAAATATCATTTGGATATGAAGTAGGAAATCATTAAATAAAGTAGCAAAACACTTGGAAGAATCCCAGAAAATATCAACACTGTATAGAAATAAGCAAAAGTTGAACAAGACTCTTTCGATGTCCCCTTTTGTCCTCTGAATCCATGTGAATCCACGCACAACAGAATCCACTGGCTCTGATTAATCTGTAAGCTATCACTGACATCATTTCTGACTGTTCGGAATTCTGAACATTTCTGAATTTGCCACCAAGTTCTAGATAAAAGAAGGTATAATGTGCTGCTTGACTAAATGCTGGTACCAATCTGCAAGGTATTTAAATATATGCTTTTTGAAATTTTTTATTCTGAATTTAATTCTAACAGAAGGCTCAGGTTTCTTTATAAGGATTTATCTGGAAATATATCTTCCAAGAAAGCGGCAGCCCTGATTTTTTTTTTTTTTTTTTGTGGTCTCAGCAGTGGCCTTTATATGTCACACCTGTGGTTCACAATAAACATGGTTCCCACGAGGTCCTAGAAAGGCAGCCCATTAGCACAGAAATGACATTTGATTTAGATTGTAAGCTTTTTCAGTGCAGGCACCATATCTGTTTTCTTCACAGTTATTTGCATAGTGCTGGGTGCAGTGGGTTTTACATAATATATAGCTATTAAGTGAATGAACAAATTCAAATCCCCTGGGCTAACAGCCCTCTGAGCTATGAAAAATCTAAAGGAATATCAATGAAGCTCACTACATATTACAGGAAAGAGCCAGGCAACTTTATTCAAGGACTGTCTCTAGTGTAAATAAAATGTGTGACCTCAGAGTAGTCACCATGCCTATCTTTAAGTTTGTTTTTGTTTTTTTTTGTCTGTAAAATGTGGTAAATCGGAACAGATGATTTGAATGTTCTTTCCAGCTCCAAAAATCTAAGAGTTTCTAGTTAAAATTAAGGAGAAGAAAGATGTTGACCAAAAGGACAGAGATCATTATTAGCAGCTACACAGTGGACTCAAGGGCATATTCAAACAAAGTGTTCCTGGCCGTGGACCACTGACAACCCCCAGCGTGGACACTAACTCTAACTCCAACAGCTGGAGACTGGGATGTGCAAATTATCTTAAACACAAGTACGTCAAGGTCAAGAGCATCAGTAGCAACAATAGCATTTAATTAGCAACTGACTTTAAATTCAAGGGCTCTTTCCACACAAGTAGAGTGACAAAGATTTGATCAGTTTTGGGTGTTTTTGTATTACCACTCCCCCCACCCCCGCAACACCCAAGCAAATTGCATTATTACTGATTGTACTTTTTGAAGACATATCCAAAAACCAAGATAGGATTTGTCTCCTGAAACTGTATTATTATTATGGAAGTAATTGTTGCCTGATAAGATTCAATTCAAGACTCTTTTCTTTCCTTTCTTTTCTACTGTAAAAGTTTTTAAAACAAAATCAGAAAAAAATGTAGAGCAATCAAATCAGCATTGAGTTTTTATTGTCTATCCTTTGAAAATTACAATTGACTATCAGCTGTGTTTCTCACTGCACTATGTATACTAAAAACACTTATAGATATTGACAGTGCGTAAGGTGAGATTTATATAAAAAGAAAAACAATATGCTTGAAAATAATTTATTTTCCAGGTTTAATTAGACAATTCCATCACTCTTCACTTTTCTTCAGGTATACATACACATCCTAATACTTTGCAAATGGTAGGAATTAAAATTGCACCAAAATCTGAACTAAATCCCCATATGCCTGTTGAAACAGCATGGTATGAAACAGTTACAGCACACTTTTGAAGGAAAGAAGTTAAAAAATGTGCATTGAAATGCTTGCTGCAGTTTGATAAGTAAAATCAATGTAAAGGTTTTTTTTTTCCCCATTAGCAGTTTTGCTCAGAGTAACTCCGTTTCAACTTTAAAACCCTGTTAATGTTCCTTTCACAGTTCTCAATCTCTACTCCCACTCCCTTCTCTCTCATCCTGTGTCTGCTGCTGCCTGGCAACTTTTCTGCGAGGAAAGGAAGGGTAAAAACTCTAGCAGCCCTTGGAATGATAGCCGCAGAAATTCCTAGCAACCTGATTTTCAGGCCAACTCTCCTTGACCACTTCTCTTTCATGAGACACACTGCCAGGCTTGGTTTGCTTAGACACAAGCCCTGCTCCAAATAGCACCTTCAGGTGTATAGTGGATGAGTTGTTACTATCTATGGTGAGGGAAAAAAAGCAACAGCACCAGAAAGTAATTAAGTTAGCAGCAATGGAATCTAATGTTTGATCACATGTGTATAAAGTGTGGTTCTAATGGGGAAGTATAAGATTACATCTAGCTAATAATTAATATTCATGTGTTGTTTTGGATCAGAAAGTAAGAATGATTGGTTCTGCTTTATTTAATTTATCTCAAGGAGAGATTTCATAACATTCTATAGTTTGATGAATTAATTCATTTAACTTGTCAATGTTAATAACTCTGTAGAATAAAGACATTATAATAGGCCATAGGAACAAACAGATTTGAACAGTAACTCTAGCTTTTCTCTCTTCACTATTAAATCAGTTTATTAATTTTCTTTTCAATTAAACCATATATAATGGAAAATAGGAGTATTTGCATAGAAAATTACACTTTTGCTTTCCCTTTTATTTATAATCCATTAAAACTGATGGTCATTCAAAACACAGAAATGAATTATTGAGTGTTAAAACTCAAATTTTGCCTATACCTTTACCAACTTCATTGATACTCATAAAAAAAACTATCTCTTGATGAACTCTTCATTTGCAATGGGTTTTTGGAAGAAGAACCACCATATACAGTGATTTGATGTGGAACAATTTCATCTAATTTTATTTTAACACTGGACTTATTTCAGTTTTGGAACAAATGTATATCTATTAAGTTTAACATTGAATCTCTTTATTATGTATTATTATGGCTTTGTGGTATGAATCGAGGTCCTTATTATACTTTTTGTCTTAAAAATCTGCTTGGCCTGTGTTTGAATTCATAGGTCATGTCCACTTGCCCACTGATACACATCTAACCACGCATTCTCCCACTAAATTGCTGGGTACAGTTTTTATATTCTTTAGGTGTCTGTTACTAACATTCACATTCTTATAATAACTCCTAAATCATAATTTATAGATAACATGGAGAATAATTCACAGTCGATAGTAAGTATAAGTTATCATCACACATATGTAAGTTTCCACAATTTCTAGCACTGTTTTATACCACCATTTTCAGTCCTGTGTCATTCACACAGGCGATTTAATTGGTAATTAGTAACAAGGAATTTTATTTTGCTTTATTATTCTGATCACAATGTGTGGACAATGCATTCTTCATTTTCTTCCATTTAGGGCAGTTAAAAAGTCAGCCAGATGATCTAAAAGAGATCATATGTTTGTTACTCTGTTCAATTCACTTAATAAACTTATTGTTGTGTTAGGAGGCACCACATATTTAGAAGGTAGGGTATTTAAATATACATTAGAATACAAAATCAGTAGGGTATTTACTTCTCTCATCATTTTTCCTAGCTTTTCCCTTTTAAGAGTAGCCAGTAAAATCTAGGGCTGCTACATATACTTGTCAAAGTGAATGAGTCACTGATTTTCAATTACAATACTTTTAGTACCTGGTAAAAGTCTTTGCTTGGTTCTACTATTTGTGGCTGCTTTTCTCTACCTTGCAATTTTTGAGGTGGTGGGGGTGGTATTCCTGGTAATTGTATAAAAGAAGAATCTGGATGTTCTTAGCATGGTTTGTGAGCACTCCTTCTTTTACTGCCCAGTTTAAATGGATAAGGATTACCTAATGGGATCATGTCCGGAAAAAACCTACTTACTATGTCCTAATGAAAAAATAGTATTTCATAGAATGCAGAGGTCTGTGGACCTTGGAGAAATAAATATTTATTACTTGGAACACCATTGAGAATTTACTCTTCCTCTCCCCTCCCTTGCGTTCTTTGACTTAGGCCACTTATTCCAAAGTGTGTGAAGTTTTAGTATAAAATAAAATAGGAAAAATCTCTTTATGTTTCCTATATGTTATATTTTAGTAAAATAATAAAAATGACTAGGTTACATAATATACATTACAACCTAGAAGGAAAAAAGCATATCCTTTTAAATATAGAATAGGTCATTCTTTGAGATACTGAATGATTTGATTTACAAGAGAAAATAAACTTGAAAATTGTAGGTATGGAAAAATTGACATAAAAGACATTTCCTAATTACAGTGTAAGTATGAAAAGGTGAATATCACACATTCTTAGCAATGTTCCTTGCAGTCACCTCTGTGTTCTCTGAGCCAGTCCAAACTTAATGGTTTCTGAGAAGCATCCAAAGATGTTTTGGGGTAATTTTACTCATAAACAGCTAGCTCACAGTGCTGGCATACTGAATAAAGTGTTTAAATTATCTTTCCTTTGCTCTTCAATCTTCCTGTTGCTTAGTTTTGTTCTTTTCTTATAATTTTCCCATACACACATCTTAGATATTAAACTATCAAACCTAAAACATTTTTCAACCTTGTTGTCAGGAAAGGATTCTTAATGTTACAAGGGAAAAAGTATAAGCCTTCAACTGTCAAGATTTCCAAGTTTTAACTCCTTAATCATTTCTCAATGCAGAACTAAAGTTTCAGGCACTTGAATAATTATATTTAAAAGCTTAAATGGTAGGACAAACAACTTAAAAAACCCACTGATTCATTTTGGTGCTTCGGATGGTTTGGGAAAGTTTTTAAACCATCACTGTTCTATTGTGAGGAAAGAAAAAAAAAATAAAACAATAAGAAAATCCTCAAGACATGTTGAAAATGTTTCAAGGTATGCTTTTGAAGAGAAATCCACTGCAAAACTAATCGCCAATTTCTTGCTCTGTGGTTGTCTGCTTAGGGACCTCTTTCCATTCTTCACGTTTCCTTCGTATGCAGTGGATTGACTTGTCTGTCGGTTTGTTTCTGCTGAGTCACTAAATTTTGCATCTTTGTCCCCAGGTGCTACTGAGCACAAAAGTTAAAACTGCGATTCAGAAAACGTGGCATTTATGTGTTTTCTCTTAGGGAACCATTTCCCTAAGAGAAGCTCAGTTACTTGGTTTGTCCTTCCTTCTCGCGAAGGAACCTTCCAGGGAGCGAAGGGATCAAAACTGCGTGGCGGAGAGAAGCATCCCGGCGCTGTGGCTGATAATTTCCAGCTGGCTGTTAAATGCGGAGCTTCCGGGGCGCCTGGCTGGCTCAGCCCAATGCAGAAGTCCCCCCCCTTCTCTAAAGACCCAAATCCCGACAGAACCAGCTTGGAGTTACTTTCCCTTCAAGGAGACCGACATAATTGTGATTTGTGGCGCTCTCAGTTCGCGGTGGTATTTTCCTGTTGTGTTAAATATCTCTTACTAAGTAATAGACGTGATTTATGGAGAAGACGAAGGGGTGTGCGGTGGATTCTGAGATTAATCAGTGAATTCCCATCCGCTGGCATCTCTCACTGCCCCTCTTGCGTGATGTAAGATCAGACGTACCCTGCATTGAAAAGTCAAGACACACGAGCGGCTCACTCGCGCTCACACGCACTGTCTCTCCCACACGCGCGCATCCGTGCACCTTTCACATCCTGCTCCAGGCAGGAGAAGGCGGACAGGCTGGGCTCACTGAGCTGAAGACTTTCCAGTGACATTTGTGTATGACGCTGCTCTATTCCGGGCTCCGAGTCGCCGCCGCCGCCGGGCCGAGGGTGCAGCCGAGCAGTCTCCAGCGCAGGCTTCCTTACCGGGCGAGCACAATGT
>PVKM010002322.1:0-66232 GCA_004027735.1 Carollia perspicillata | reverse complement strand
CAAACAGGCCCCTCAGGGTTCCCATTTGGGAGCACCCGCATCTAAGAGCAGACCCTGTCATCGTCCCCAAGACACGTTTCTGATGACATGGTATCATGAATGTTCTGTTAATGAGTCATTTTAATGTACTTTTTATATTCCAGGCGACCATTCAACCAACAGCTACTGAATACCTGCTTTGTGTCCACTGTTCAGACACTGGCTAGAAAAGAATAATAAAGATGCTCAGTTTTTTAAATACATACACAATACACATACACATACGTATACATAAAAACATGCATTTATGTAAGTTAAAGATACACTTAATGACCAGTACCTGGGTTCTCTTTTTCATCCAACAAATATTGGCCGGCAGTCCATGCCATAGGGGTACAGAAAACTCACAGCCCTGCCTTCCCCTCACACCGTACAAATATTGTTCAAACATATGAACAATATTTGTAACCCTGGAGTTTGCATCTGCCTCTCGTCTTAAACTCAGAGATTCTCTTCATTCTGTGTTTAGAATGTTGAAGAGCCTTGACGGGACACCACCTTAAAGCAGTGACTCTCAACCAGGGCCAGTTTTCCCCGCCAGGGGACAAGGCCTGAAGACGTCCTGGGCTGTTGTCACACAGGGGAGGGGCTGCGACTGACACATGCTGGGCAGACGCCCAGAACGCTGCTAACCATCCTGCGGCAAAAAATCACCAGGCACAAAAAGTTCATGGTCCTGCAACTGAGAAATTCTGATTAAAGTATGTTTGTGCATTCTCAAAATATTAGGGTCAAACTTTAAAGCTCAGGGATACTTATCAAACCGGAACATTTAAGGAAAGAAGCCTGAGGTTAAGTGAAAAAGAAAAATTTCAAGAATCAAAGAAAAGCGATTCAATTGAATTTGCATGGAAATACTAAACATTTGCAGGACGGTATTAATGTTTGCCTTCCCTGGGAGGAAATTCGGGGACATTTACAACTTATGACAATTTCTTTATGTAATACACGCCATAAAATGCTGTCCTACCTCCCGCTTCACCAGGAGGAGGCCAGTGCCTGAGTCTGCCTTTGGTTTTCCACCTTGTGGGACCCACAGTTTAAGACCTTCCAGCTCCCAGCTACAAGCAGAACTTATCTCCAGAAAGACACATGGGCCCTGAGGCCTAATTCTGGGTTGGGAGAAGGCCGTAACTCAGACATCAGACGATCAATATTCCAATTTGGAATTTAGCACTTTGGAGCCAGAATGTTCAGAAGCACACATAAAGGATCTGCTTATGATTGAGGTCCAACTCCTATTTACAATATAATCACCTAATAAAAACAATAATGGCCTCCGGCTGGCTTTACACAGCATGCTGCAGCACCTAAGCCCCAGAGAGGGTGTTCACGGATCTTGCCTTCAAGAAAATGTACTGAAGGTCCTGTTTTACAGAGCCCAGACAAAACATCCTTTGGCTTCCAGAGTACCGACATACACAGTACGCACAGTAGATTACCTTATAATACGATACTGTCCTCGAGAAACCGTTCCACTTATAAATGTGACCTTTAAGATGAATATATAATGTACCTTCTGGGTTCTCCCCATTGCAAGCAAAAAACAGTCTCTCCCTCTTCCATGGCTACCTTAAAAAAATAAATCAAGATGCCTGCTGATTGACATACTTAGCTGCTCCTAGGTTTGCTCCATCCCTCTGCCTCCTCTGACCATGACCACTCAACGATGCTCAACAGTGCTAAAAGGTTAACAACAGGTAACTGGACTGATAAGCCAAGCTAGTAGTTAAGCGCATGTAAAGTTCCCTGAGGACAGAAAAAAATTGTGTGTGTGTGTGTGTGTGTCAAAAGCAGTCTAGTATAACTCCCTGCCCCTCCAGGCCTAGTTGAAAGCATTTCTATCTAATGGAAGATAAAAGACAATAATGCATAGCAGCTACGAGTACAAAATGGTGAAGAGATCTCAACTATACAAATTTATCTACCTCCCAAATCGTCTGTGCTCTATCTTTATTATCTACGTTCCACTGTTTGTACATCTGAGGATCACCTCCTGAATCTATTAGCGAAAGTGAAGGCAAAGAGAGCCACAGTTGCAAATTCTGGTCCAGCAGAATGAACTGGGGGGAGGGTGGCTCCCCTCACCACCAGCATAGGCACGAACAGATTTCAAGAACATAATCGCTAGGTTCTTATAAAATTCAAGTTCATTTTCTCCCATTGAAAATTATGTATCTGTGGCACCATTCTGAAATGCTTATTGGAAGATATTTAAAGGATTGTTGAAGAAAAATTGGACATAATTTTTCTAGCCTTATTTCTGACCCCTCCAGGAAGCATATCCCAAAGGAAAAAAAAATGAGTAGGTGCTTTTTTTTTTAAACCAGAGAAATTCTTGATTGCAAAGCCTTTCTATGGCACAACCAGGGAGACGAGTCCCTTTGCTGGAAATTGAATTTGCTGATACAAATGTGCTAAGTGTACTTGTGACAAATTGGAACACATAAAACAATCAACAAACACATAAAACAATCAACAAATACAAACTTTTGTTTTAATAGTAAATATTCGTTGAATAAATAAACACATGGCTATTTTATGATTGATGACAAGGGTAAATGTCTTGGCAGAAAAGTAAACAAGAAAAGAATAAACAAAAAAGTCCTAAGAAGGAGTGAACATTTTTGTCAAAAGCATTTATAATACAGATCACCTAACAGGAAAAGTTTTGTAATTTCAATGCCTTATTTGCTAATAAATCAAAAACAAGTAAACCTTTATTAATTTCTTTAAAACTTCTATATTAAGCAAAATATTATTTCTTGCCTGGAAAGCCTTACTCCCTAATAAATCAAGAACATGTAAACCATTATTAATTTCTGTAAAACTTCTATATTAAGCAAAACATTATTTCTTGCCTAGAAACAAGCTTTTGATGGAATTGAATAATCTTACAAATTATCATTCTACTAATATTTGACATAAAAGGAAATTCATCCCAGAGTAAACCACTTTTTCAATTTCACTGAATAAATTCAAAGTTGCATCATTCAGGGAAAATAACAGTGTGTTTACATTGCAAAGAGCTTTAACCTCTCTGAGAGACCTGACCAAGTCCTTCCTCGTTCCCCTGCCCTCCTTGGACACTCTGACCTCTCATCTCAAAACAGAACAACCTGGCCCTGCCTGCAGGTTCTGCCCAGGTAGCTCTCAAACCCTGGCTGCACACTGCAATCATCTATGGATCTTTTATAAAAATACCTGGTTGCACCTTCCCCGAGACAATGACGCAATTACTCGATTGACCTGTGCAGAGGTATTTCCTAAAGAAGACTTAATGTGTAATCACTGCTTGAGGGGCTCTGCCTTGTCCCATAAGCACAAGTTCACCCGTTAGAACTGGGATGCTCAAAGTCCCTACCTAACTCTCACAGGGCTCAGCATCCCACTTCCTCTAGCTGGTCCTGCCATGACCTGCCACCCTGTCCTAGATCACAGGCTTCTGCCGGGATTTAGGGACACTCATCCCAACGCTATACCTTCATTTCGGGCTTGCTCTGCCACCTATTTATAGGTCCCAACACTTCTGTACCCAAGGTTGTGTCACAGAGCAGCACATGTAGCATCTGATGGGAACAAAGGGACTCTCAAGGCCCTAGTCTTGAGCTTACCCTAAAAAAAGCTCTCCACATAAGCAAGTAGCTATCTGATTGCCCCCTCATTTCCTCCACCACAGCCAAGCAGGCTTGGTGATAAGTTCTTGGTACTGTGCTAAGTGCTTGATCAATGGGATTTTTACCAAACCCTCACAACTGCCCTCTAAGTCAGGCAACATTACTGCACCACTTAAGTAGTGGAAGAAACTGAAGTGATATCCTTGCCTCAAGTCATGGAGCCAGGAAGACACAGAGATGGAACTTGAATCCAGTTCTGATGACAAAGGCCACTGTCTGAGTCAGATCTGCTATAACTAAAAATGTATTTCTCAGAGTTCTAGAGGCTGGGAAGTCCAAGGTCAAGGTCCCAGCAGACTTGGTGTCTAGTGGGGCCCACTTTCTAGTTCACAGAAAGCCACCGTCTCATTGTATCCTCACCTGGTGCAAGGGAAAATAAATTTCTCTGGAGTCTTTTTTATAAGGGTAGTAATCTCATTCATGAGGACTCTGTTCTCATGACCTGAGCACCTGCCAAAACCTCATCTCCAAACACCTCGAGATTGGGGGGTTAGGTTTCAACCCATGAACTTGGGGAGAACACAAACATTCAGTCTACAGCAGCCATGCTTCTAACCACCCTTTGTTTGTTAACCACCACAAAAGGCAACAGGTACATAATGGTGGCTCCGACCCACACACTGCTCTAAGCTTCTAACATAACAAATCAACACAATTAGTCCTACTAGCCGCTGTGAGGGTGGTCAGACAAGGAGAGTGGGACACAGACAACACATGAGATGTGCCCTAGACCGCAGAGCTAGGAAATGTCAGAGGCAAAATTTGAATACAGGTCATCTGGCTCTGGAGTCCAAACTCTAAACCTCTCAGTCCCATTCTCTTCTTGGCCACCATATCAGGTTGTCACTGAGGTGACAACAGCTGCCGTGACCCTCTGTTGTTACTCTCAGCACACAACACAGTAGCACCATAAGTGCATGGCTGCTTCCACCATAGGCTGAAGCTAAGTGAGTGCAACAAGACATCTGACTTCCATATCCTGCCAATCATATAGTAACTGGCATACAGCAGAAATGTAACGAAGGGTTGTTCAACCCATGTATCCATTCAACAAACATTTTCTGTATTACTGTCTATGAGCTTCCAGGGATAGCAAGATCAACTGATGGGAGTTCCTGTCTTTAGAAGCTTGTTATAACTACAGAGATAGGAACACAGTATTTTACAATAATTTTATAATGAGTGCACGAACAGAAGTATGAACGAAGTGCTGGGAATATGCTGCCAGTAATTCAATAATAACACAGAAACCCCAGTCTCCTTTTATTAGGGCCCCACTGCCTTGTGTTCCATGTCAACTCAGCCAATCTGGCACTTCTCTTAAATATTTCCCCCAAACTGCTTTCTGTGCTAGAACTGACCCTGAAACACCGTGCTTCTGAGATGTGTAGCCAGTAGTTGAGCCCTCTCTGCTCCCCACCTTGGGATTTTCTCCAGGACCTAGCGAAGTGCCTGGCACACAATAGATGCTTAATAAACATTTCATGAGTGAGTGGGTAAATGGATGAATAGATGGAGTGGGAAAACTCCATCACACAAACACACAGCCAACTGAGAAATTGCCATCATCACCTAGTTTTATTAAAGGAAAAAACAGAGCACTATCATGCTTTATCATTTTTTATCATGCTTTGTCTTTTCGACAAAATCTGCCTTGTTGAACATACACACACACATACACATGCATGCACACACAGGACCTCAGTGAATTATGTTAGTTAGGTTCACTTGGCCCAGCAAGGCTAACATTCAGAATTGAAGGTGAAATAAGGAGCCTCCAAGACAAAAAAAGCTAAAGGGGTTCATTACCACCAAACCAATATTACAAGAAATGTTAAAAGGCCTTCTTTAAGAGCAGGAAAAAAATAGATATAAAGAACAAAATGGCAATAAATACATACCTATCAATAATTACTTTAAATGTAAATGGTTTAAATGATTCAACCAAAAGACAGTGGGCAGCAGAATGGATAAGAAAATAAGATCTTTATACATGCTGTCTACACAAGACCCACCTCAGAACAAAAGACACACGCAGACTGAAAGTGAAGAGATGGAAAGGATCATCATGCAAATGGAAACAAACAACAACAACAACAGAGCCAGGGTAGAAGCACTTACATCAGACAAAAGAGACTTTTTTTAAAAGGCTATAATAAGAGATAAATAAAGACATTACATAATGATAAAGGTATTGACCCAACAAGAGGCTATAACCCTTATAAACAGTTACGCACCCAACCTAGGAACACCTAAATACATAACACAAATCTTGATAGACATAAAGGGAGAGACTGACAATAATACGGTCAACAGTGGATTTTAACACCACATTAACATCAATGGATAGATCTTCCAGAGAAAAAAATCAACAAGAAAACGGGAGCTTTAAATGACACACTAGACCAGATGGATTCAATTGATACTTTCAGAGCATTTCACCCCAAAGCAGCAGAAATATATTCTTTTCAAGTGCATAGAACATTTTCTAGGATAGACCACATGTTAGGACACAAAACAAGTCTCAATAAGTTTAAAGAGACTGAAGTTGTATCAACCATCTTCTCTGACGAAAATGGTACAAAACAGAATCAATTACAAGAAAAAAGCAAAACCACAAAAACACTCAGAGGCTAAATAGCATGTCACTAGACAGTGACTGCTTCAACAACGAGATTGACAAAGAAATCAAAAGATACCTTAAGACACATGAAAATGAACACATAACGAACCAAATTTTACAGCACATAACAAAAGCAAACCTGTGAGTGAAAGTGATAATAATACAGGCCTACCTCAAGAAGCAAGAAAACATTCTCAAATGAACAATTTAATCTACACTTAAAGAACCAGAAAAAGAAAAAACAAAGCCCAAGCTAGCTGAAGAAAGGAAATAATGCAGATCAGAGCAGAAATAAACAAAACAGAGTATAAAAAAAGCAAAGGTCATAAACCAAAAACTAGTTCTTTAAAAAAGATAAACAAGATGGGAAAAAAGAGAAAGCACCCAAATAAGTATCTGAAATGAAAGAGGACACAACTGACAGCACAGATATACAAAGGATTGTAACAAAATATTATGAACAACTATATGCCAACAAACTGGTCGAAATGGATAAATTCCTCAAAGCACAATCTTTCAAAACTGCATGAAGAAGAACCGGAAAACCTGAAGAGAGTAATTACGACTCATGAAATCAAAGCAGTAACCGAAAAACTCTCCGTGAATGAAAGTCCTGGAGCAGATGTCTTCACAAGTGAATTTCACCAAACATTCAAAGGAGAACTAACAACTATTCTTTTCAAATTATTACAAAATGTTCAAGAAAAGGGAAGACTCCCAAGCTCATTTTACGAGGCCAGCATTATCCTAATTCCAAAACCAGATAAAGACACTACAAAGAAAGAAATTATTGGCCAATATCCCTGATGAACATAGATGCCAAAATCCTCAACAAAACATTAGCAGACTAGATTCAGCAATACATTAAAAAAAAACACCATATACCCTGATCAAGTGGGATTTATTCCCGGGATGCAAGGTTGGCACAATATCTGCAAATTAAGTAATGAGATACACCACATAAACAAAATGAAGGTAAAAATCACATGATCACATCAATAGATGCAGAAAACGTGTTTGATAAAATTCGGCAGCATTTATGATAAAAACTCTCAGCAAACTGGGAACAGAGGGAACATAACCTCAACATAACAAAGGCCGCATAGGAAAACCACACAGCTAATACACTCACCAGGAAAAACTGAAGTGGGCTCCTGTAAGATCAGGAACAAGACAGGGACGCCCATTATCACCACTCCTATTTACGTGAGATGCTGGGTAGTGAGTGGCTTTGTGAAATTGCTGAGCCCTATGAAAGGTAAGCTGCAATCGCCCCAACGAAGTACAGTACAGATGAGCAAATCTGTGCATTTGGAGGATGGAGCGACCGATTTTGTTTTCACACTTGGGTGATCTGTGCCCAAATCAAAGGCAAACCACAACATATGCTTCTGTGCGAGTTTTCTTATTTTTAGCAATGCGTCAGGGAGAAGAAGGAGTCACTGGAATGGACACAACTTGGCAAAGCATCAGAGAATGCCTCAGCAACTCGGAGGTGGGTTCAGAACATATGTTAACAGCCTTTTCCACGTCCCCGAAAGGAGAGTAGTGAGGACTGCCGCTGCTTACTAAAATTGTTGCTACTTTAAGCATTGCCTACCTTTGATCGGTTCCCCTTTAAAGTAAATGAATCGTAGTAGAATAAAAAAGAAAAAAGGCACTGGAAGAAACGTCGAAAGACCTGGCTCCAAGATACTGCCTCTGCCACAAGCTGAGATATGAACTTTGGGGACTGAAGCTACTGACCTGGAGTTTCCAAACTGATGTGGGTGGCCCTGGGTGATTTTTATTTTTTTTTACACATCTCAGGGCCTAACAGGAGAAGCTGTCCCACTTAGAACCATCCCCAAGTTTCTACCAATTATATTCAGTGGCGTTATTACACGTGAAAACTCACTTTTAGAACAGGTTTCCACTGCTTCAAACACAACAAGCAAAAACCACTTTGAAGTAGAAGGCCTCTAAGATTCTTCAAATTGTGACATAAGGTAATTTTATGAACTCAGTCACATCCCACTGCAATTAGGAACTGCGAAGATAAGAAGTACTTGCCCCAATCTGCCTTCTAGTTACAAAGCACAAACCAATGTATTTAATGAACCTACAGAGCAAGAATCATCTATTTAGAGTGAAGTGAATACTACGGCTCACCGGCAGGTTTGTTATGAATATCTGTTAGAATAAAGGTGGACTGGGTCTTCTCCCCCCAGGCATGGGTTAGCTACTTTAGCAATGATTTGATCATTACATGTTAGCAACTGTCTGTTGTTGGAAACAGGCGAGCCAGCCCCCATCCTTCAACCAAGAGGGTGCCCCAGGTAACACAAGCAAGGCTGTTTGCTCATTGGCCAGCTGGAACAACTTCCTCCCATATGATGCACATGAGGACAAATTAAGCATCGCTCATGGGATAAAAGCTGATCTCCAAGTCGCATGCACAACATAATTTATTACTCTTAGCATTTTGCAGACAGGAAAATTGAGACGTAATAGAAAGAAATCAAGGTCAAGAACTTGCTTTCAAACGTGGTCCACCACTCATTAATGTCATGACTTTAGGTAAGTTATTGCACCATTCTGATCCCAGTTTTTCTATTTGCCAAGTGGAAACGGTGACAGTGGTTCATATGTAAGTCCACGTGGCTCTCTTAGACAAGTATTCGGCACATATCAGCTTGGCCATTAAGTTCATCTGTTTTTTTCTTTAAGATGGCTCTAGTAGAGCTTAGTTGTCTTTGACTTCATTTGAAACAATTTTGTGAGAATGTACAGTGACAGCTGTCATATCAGTGTGCGTTTAAAAAAATTAAAATTGGTAAATTTTTGTGTAGCCATTTTAATATTGAAAATGAAAGAAAATAAGCAACATTTTGGCATATTATGCTATATTATATCAAGAAAGGTAAAAAATGCAAAAAGAGATTTGTGCAGTGTATGGAGAAGGTGCCATGACTGACGGAACATGTCAAAGGTGGCTTGCAAAGCTTCATGCTGGAGATTTCTCGCTGGACGATGCTCCATGAGCAGGCAGACCAGTCAAAGTTGACAGTGATCAATTGAGGCAGTAATTGAGAACAATTAACATTCTACCATGTGGGAGATAGCCGACATACTCAAAATATCCAAATCAATAAAGTTATTGGTGAAAATAGAAAATGTGTCTTTTATTTTACAGAAAAAACCATATGGACTTTTTGGCCAACCCAACAGTAAACACTCAATTAATACCAGTTATTGTTTTTACTATTTTGGTTGTCAGCAACTTAATACATGCCAAGCATTTGGGAAAAGTTTTAACATATCATCCAACAATCATTTATTGAGCACCTATGAAGTGCTAGACGCTGTCCTTCACATCACTGAGTCCCACAACAACCATCCAAAGTAGGTGTCATTATTTCCATTGCATAGATATGAAAACTGAGACTTAACAAAAGCAATAACAAACTAAATATGAAAACTGGCTGACCCAAAGCTAGTAGGCTTCATCTTTTTGCTTGAGGCTGCTGTGAAGCTGAGATGGTGTTGTGTAAATAGAGCACCGAGCTGCCCAGAGTAAGCACTAACGCACAGTACCTACTATTATCAACACAATCACTTACATTAGCATACTGCTCAGCATGTTGGTTCCCAAATATCAACCATATCACCTCTGTATTGTTTTTACCATATCTGACACCTGAGTCTTTGCTTACTGAATAATTTCATTTAATGTGACCAGCATTTTAGATAATTTAGAGAAACTGCTTAGTACACAGCCTGGAACACAGTGATAAGAATAAGCATGACGATGATGAAGCATTTTACTATTTTTATTGTTGTGTGCCAATACTAGGGATACAAAGGTAATAGAGCAAAGGTCTCTCTGTTCATGCAAGACTAAGTAGGGTGGCAGGGAGAAGGAAGGGGTGGGGACAAAGAACCCAGTGCCAAGCACACTACTGCACATGTTACAGCAAAAGATAAGACCCAGGTCTGGCAGGAAAAATCATGAAAGGCTTCACAGAGGAGGCAGCCTTTGATTTATGGTATGTAGGAATGCAGGATGTAGAGGAGTTTATCAAATACAACTTAAAGGGCATCCCAACAGAGAGGCTACATCTAAATCCTCCTCAAATCCCCAACCCTAGCACACACATAACAGCACACTGATTCCACTTAAAATATAAAGAGGTGATGATTGTGAGTTCTGTAAACCTCCTCCAAGATCATGCTTCACCCCTCTCCTAAAATCTCTTCATCCCAGAAACTGCCAGGAAGTGGTGAGGAAAGAGAAATTCTCTCTCGAGTGATCTGCTTACTTTAAAGCAACACGACTGAATGTTCCTTTGTCATTCCCAAAGGGAGGCTTCTACACGACAGGCTAATCACTTGCAAAATTACCGCGAGGAGCTGGTTCTTAGTTATGTACAAGCAGAACAGCATTTGAAGCATCTTCACATGGTTGGTTTTATAACTCAGGAAAGACTGCTCTCATTTAGCTTATTTTTTCCAATTCAAACTCAGAAGATAATATAACAAATGGATACTGGTACCTGTCAAATGAGAGGGAAACAGAAATGCAGGAAACAAGCCTTGGGTAATCAATCCAGGCTTCTTACATCTGTTCATGGAGATAGTGCAATCACTTTGGCATCCAGAGCATAAAGCATAAGGCTCTTGCGTGTTTTTATACAGAAGATGTTACTCTTAAAGTACTGATGTGTCAATGTCTGTAGATTAAATACTGCCTGAATCACAGAGCTGTGTATGTCACTCATGCAGACTGCTTACTTGTTCTCTTTCCTTCCATACGGATGATCTCTATTTTGTTTAGATCCAGGAAGCAGCCCCACCACATCTGAGCAAAGCTTTCAGTGGAAAATTTTTATGAGGAAACCAGTATCCCACGATTTTCTCCTGCACACACCATCTGCCTTGGCTAGCCTGCCATGCGCAGCGGCTCCAACATCCACCGAAATAAATCTGTGTACGTACAATCAATTCTCGAAGAATATGCCTTCACAGCTCCTCTGCCCATACCAAGCCCTTAATGTTAACAACTGAGCATGGGTTTTGAGATTCATCTCAGAGCTGATGGTGTGAAATTAAACTTCTAGCTCACTGCTTTCCCAGAACTAATGATAGCCTCTGGTCCTGGCCTGGCCTGGCCCTGAGAGCTTCCCCACACTGGCTCCCAAGTCGAGATGCTAAAGACAGATGTGGCTGCTCCTTGAAGGTCACAACAAAACAGTTCCTTGATGGCTTGTTTGTTTGCACAAGGAACAGAGCCTGTGCTCTGAGGCTGAGGTTTTGCAATATGTCTCTAGTATACAGACCATACTAATGCATTCATTTTCCTTCTCTCTCCCTCAGTTGTGAGACACACCTATACTGCTGCCCACCCACCTTATCTGAAAGTGAACCAACATGGCAACATACTGTGTGTGGTTGGGGCGAGCAATACCAAGCCAAGAGTCTCTCATGCAACAGCAAGGAAGGAAGTGTAGGGCACTGGCTGAGCATCAGACAGATGAGAGACCCTGCTTGGCTCATCACTGACTGCATACCGCCCGCCAGGTTGCTTCACCTCTTGAGTCTGTTCCCCCTTAAGGAGGATGAGTCCTTACCTGCCAGTGTCGATGTGAGGCTCATTCATTCATTCTTTCAACAAATATTTATTGAGTGATATATGAGTTTTCTATAGCTGCCCTAACAAACATAATGGCTTGAAACAACACAATTTTATGGTTTTCAGGGCTGTGGAAGTCCAACAAAGGTCTCACGGGGCTAAAAGTCAAATGTCAAGAGGGCCACATTCCTTTCTGGAGCCTCTCCAGGAGAATCCGCCTTCTCGCCTTTGCCAGCTTCTAGAGGCCACTGATTCCTTTGCTTGTGGCCCCTTCTTGCAGCAATGGTGGGCTGACTCCTTCTCATGCTGTAAGCACTGGTTCTCTGCAGCTGGGAGAGAGTCTTAGCTGTTAAGGGCTTATGAGATGATATTTGGACCCACTTGGATAATCCAGAATAGCACCTCATTTTAAGGTCTTTAACCTTAATGCGATCTGCACAGTCTCTTTGCCATATAAAGTAACATATTCACAAGCTCAGAGGATTGGGGCGTGAGAATCTTTGGGGCACCATCACTCTGCTTATGTCAAGCACACACTGTGCACATCAGTGAGCAAAGGAAGATCCCTGCTTCAAGGAGCTGAGATTCTAGGGCAAACTATAAACAACAGACACAAAGAAATCAGCAAAGAATTTCGTACGTTAGAAGGTATGAGTGCTAGGAAAAAAAAAGCAGAAATAGAGGAAAGTACAGGGGAGCAGACTGTAGTATTGCAGATGGTTTTAGTGTATTGTAGAGAGCGTGAGCAGCATGCTGGTCAGAGGGTGGAACATGTGGAAATGAGGTTATGAAAGGGTTACATTTATTGGGAAATAACAAGGTCATTAATTTTCAAAAATGCATTTAGAAAGCCAAGCACAGACTAGTTCACTTTTGTCCCTCCCAAGGGCAATTATTTTTCAATGAAAAATGGCCTGTTAAAGTTTGTCCCTCTGACTCTTAGGTGGGGGTACCTTGGCCCAGGATGGAGTCGGCTTTCTAGCATAGAGAGGAGTCCAGAGGACCAGCTCTGCAAACTACCAAGTGAAAGACTTAGAGACATCTTTTCCTTCTCAGACCTCAAAGTCTTCATGGGTTCATTGACACTTGCCCTGGAGTCTTATGCTATTTGGAGACTAAAGATCAGTAAGTATGGTACTGAAATAAAGACAGACCTACAGACCTAAAAAAAGAAAACCTTATGCATATATATATATATATATATATATGTATATATTTTCAAATGATTTTTGACAGGAGTGTCAACACCATTCAATGGGGAGAAGACCATCTCTAAAACAAATGGTGTTGGGAAAACTGGACGTCCACATGCAAAAGAATAAAGTTGGACTCCTACCTTATACCATATATAAAAATCACCTCAAAATAGATAAAAGACCTAAATGTAAAACTTTAAACTATAAAGCTCATAAAATACAACATGGGTTTAATGACATTGAATTTGGAAATGATTTCTCGGATATGACACCAAGGTCACGGGCAACAAAAGTAAAAATAAACAATTAAACTACATTCAAAGGACACACTCACCAGAATAAAAAGGCATGGGAGGAAACATTTGTAAATCATAAATATCATAAGACGTTACTATGCAGACTACATAAAGATCCCCTATAACTCAACAACAACAACAAAAATAACCCAATTAAAAATGGGCAAATGACTTGAATAGACATTTCTCCAAATAAGATACACAAATGGCCAACATCAGTACTATTAGGGAAATGCAATTCAAAACCACAATGAGGTATCACCTCAGATCCATTAGGATGGCTACTATAAATAATAATAATAATAATAAGTGTTAGAGTAGATGTGGAGAAACTGGAACCTTTTTGCACTGTTGCTGGGAATTTAAAATGGTTCATTTACTGTGGAAAACAGTAAGGTGTTCCTCAAACTACTAAAAATAAAATTACTATATCATCCAGCAATTTCACTTCTGGGTATATATCTGAAAGAATTAAAGCCAAAGTCTTAAGAGATATTTGTATATCCATGTTTATAGCGGCATTATGCACAACAGTCAAGAGGTGGAAGCAATCCAGTGTCCACTGATGGATGAATGGGTAAACAAATGTAGTATAGACATAGAGTGGAATATCAATTATCCTTAGAGAGGAAGGAAATTTTGAAGTATGATACAACATGGGTGCACCTTGAGGACAGTCTGCTAAGAGAAATAAGCCGGTCAGAAAACAACAAATATGGCACAGGTCCATTTACATGAGGCATCTAGAGCTGTCATATGCGCAGAAGCAGAAAGCAGAACGTGGTGGCCAGGGTCTAGGGGTTGGAAGAAACGGGGAGTGGTGTCAAGGGTCAGTTTCAGTTTTGAAGGAGAAAAAAATTCTAGAGATTGGTTACACAACAGTGTGAATCTCTTTAACACTTAAAAGTACAATGGCTTAGGTCGTAAATCTTACATTACATGCATTTCACCACAATTAAAATTTTGAACTTAAAAATGATAATGTAACATCGGAAAGGATGTACCTGTAGGACGTCTGCAGAGCGTGTCAGAAATGTAGGCACTGCCCCCGCGCTATGAGCTGCTCTTTGAGGAGATGTGGTGGTTTATACAGAAACACAAAGCCCCTCCCAGGTAATGAACAGCACCCAGATAAGGACGACTGTCTGCCCAGGGTCACGGCAGCCACAGGACAGAGCCTCTCGAGGCTTCCATGGCAGCCCACACACTCCCACTGCTCAAATGAAGAACTGATAGATGAGCTACTATTCAAACACCATGCATCATCACAAATAAAGCATGTTACCCCATCCTGAAAAGGTAGAACCTGGGCAACCTTGAGTCTAGGTGTTCCACATAAACCTCCCTTGGATTTGTGTTGGGCCCTTTTTGTTCTTCAGAATTCCAGAGAAATGCATAGTCAGAGGCGTGGCCTAGTCTATACAAAACAAGATGTGAGGCAGAAAACAGCTTCGCACACTCATTTCTCTGTGCAGGTGCTGGGCATTAGGAAAATCGCCTTAAGAACATCTGTAACACATTCACTCAGCAAACAATTAGCCTCTGTCCTCCACTAGCCTTTGGCCAGGCCCTGGTGATATGTAGATTCATAAGACACAGTCCCTGCCTTCGAGGAGACTCAGTCCAGCTAAGGAATCAGAGACCAGAACCTGTAATTACATTTCAGGATGTGCAGAATCCAGAGGCAAAAGACAACACGACACACTCAGAGAAAAGAATAAATAGCTCAGTAAGAGTGAATTTGGGCTTCATGATGGAACACTAGACAGAAAAGAGACTAAGAAGTTACTGGGTTAGAACAAAGTGCGATTTAACTCTGGCCGTATAACTGTGTATCCCATTTTTTAAAAAATGTTCCTGAAATGGCATGGTGCCACGGAGACCAACAAATGGTGCTTCACTTCATTGCTGATTTCATTTTGCTTACAAAAAATAGATGGCCCATTGATCACTCCCCTTGGGAGGCATTTAAATATGTCCTTAGCCACCTCTTGAGAGATGCACATTCCAGTGAGTTAAGAGCATGGGTTACAGAGTTAGCAAGAGCCGAGGTTTTTATCCCAACCGTGTCTGTCACTCCCTAGGCGCGAGGTCTCAGGTGAGTGACTGAGCTGCCCAGAGTCTGTTTCTACTGCGTAACACAGGGAAAAAGAATGGCTCCTATATCTCTCTGGGTTGTTGTGAGGGTTAAGTGAAGTAATGGATGTCAAGTGCTTAGCGCATGGTAAGCACTTCATAAAGGGTATTCATCCACTCATTCCTTCTTTCATCAGAGATTTAATGGGCACCGTTCTACACACTGGAGGTTTAAGATAAATATGGCAAAGTCCTCTTCCTCAAGAAGCCCTCAGGCTAGTGGGTCAAATAGACATAATTATACAACAGGACAATGGAATGCCATTTTGTTTTCTCTCTCTACCACTCAGGCCCCCTGAAAAGGGGTCCTGTCTAGTCTAATTTATCTCCATAACAGGGATGGGAAAGAATCCTTATCAGTTTAATGGCATCTATAGAAACTAAGAATGATCCTGGAAAACTGATGACCAAAGAACCAGAGACTGAACAGAACCTGTGATAGTTCTATATTCTATAACAAAGCCTGTTCAAACTAGAAAAGAAAAAAACCTAGACCAAGTGGATCCATTTCTGCACTTTGCAGATGAGCAAATGAGACTGAAGAGACCAGAGTCGCCTCAGGTCCCTCCATTAGTTGGGTCTCTGCTCCTGAGATAGTGTTCTTACCCCGCTCCACAAGCGCAACCTCATTCCCACTCCTCATCAGCTGCTCTGTTTATATACATATTTCTCTCTCTCTCTCAAGAACATTATCTTCACACCAGAGCTTTCAAATGAAGAGGGGACACCAAAAACTGCCCACTAGCTCTGCCCACACAGGCCCCGTGGTTCAGGAAGCCGTATGAACTTGCCCTGCCGCCTGCAGTGGTGGCAAGGAGGCGCACGGCGCCAAGTCATGGGGATCTCGGCAGTGACATCAGCATAAGCAGTCTGGCCCTCTTTTCTACTGATATCATCCAGCTCTTCATGTTTTTCCCACTTGGAGGGTGGGAGTAAAGCTTTGGATTTAGGCAGCCAAAAGTTTGAATCCTTTGCTCCAACTTACTAGCTAAGAGACCTCAGGAATGTCACTTAACCTATCCAAGCCTCAGTTCCCTCAGGTGGAAAATGGGTCTACACCACCTACCCCTATACATCATCAGGAAAACTAGGAGGCTGTGCGTGATGGAGCAGCATGGGGCTGGGAAAGGGCAAACCTCAATAACTGTAGCCACCAGGAGAGGGGAGAAGGAGGAGGAGGTTAGTGTTCGCATTAGTAGTAGAATCAGAATTTTATCTTCTCCGCAGCATACAAATGAAATTCTCACTGGTCCACCTTTGATTTTTTAACTTCATACCTTTTGTATTTAGTGATAGTATTTAGCAGTGTAAGGCACTGCTGCCAAATCCTGTTTGGTGTGTATCTGTGCACACACATACACACATCACCATCATCATCATCATCCTTCTTCTTCTAATCACAGGGTAACACTGTAAACCCACCAGGAAACTAAGGATCCAAGGTTGAAATCCCCGATACCAGGTCATTCATTCCCCTACAAAGTCAAGAAACAGACCTGAAATTAGGTATCTGCCACTAAGGCCGTGATCCATCTGTCTTACCCATCCCATGCTCTTCCTGGGGCCAAACAGCAGATTCTAGACAAAAGCTTCAAAGGTTCCCTTCCTCTCCATTTCCAGGTACACTACTGAACTGCTGGAATCCCTCCCAGTCACCACCCTCTCCTCTCCTGCAGTGATGGCTTCATAACCTTGCCCGTTTTCCCTCACACATCTATCCCGGGGTGGGGGGGCGTGCTTTCATAAATATGATTATTTCCCCTTCTGGGTGAATAAACCTTGGTATCATACATCTCTCAAGAAAGATTTCTTTCCATTCACATCCTCCTGATGTTTTTTAACAAGAATCCTGTCCTTATAGAATCCTTCTACTGCCTAGCCCTGCAGTCCACATACACCCAGAACACTTCCGTTATCCTAGCCAGCTGTGTTCCTCATGCTAAAATCATACCTGGTTTCTCCTCTGGTGGAGCCCCACGAGCTTTTGGCATTTCATGCTATTTGTGCTTCCCCATCCTTGTGTAGGCTGAGCTGTCCCATATTGATGGGATCTCGCTGAACTCCTCCAGGCTCCTTTGTAGCCCCCTCTTCCTTCTCCAGCTGTCCTTGACAACTCCCCAGCTTTGTCCCAAGCTCAGTGCTCACTCCTCTCTGTGTCTCCACCTTCCGCAACCTGTGCCCCACCTACAGGTGGCCTGGTATGGCCCTCCGCTTTACTCTCTGCCTCCACCTCTTTCTCTGAAAGCTCCCCTCCCCTCCCGTTTCTTCCTTCCTCTGTGCACTTCACACAAAGACAGGCCTGTGTGACGTGAGCTCAGCTTCCTGCCCCTACAACTCATTTCCCTTCTGCTTTTCTTCTTACGCCTCTTGCTTATCCCTCATTATTTTATCACCTTCCTTCTGCACGACCCTAAGTCTCTAATCTGCACCGAGTGCTGCACCTTCTCACAAACTTGCCCGTGTCTTACCCACTCCTAAGCCTCAACATTATTCCAAAACATGTCACCAGCTCTGTATTGCTTCTTTCATTCAGAGCCCTTGAAGCTATTCCAGGTGTGCCTGCCTGCTTTCTGTGTCATCTTTTGGAAAAATGTTCAAAGAGATCTTCCTTTACACCACAGGGTAACTGTCAGTTCATGCCTCAACTGTCCACCTCCTTTTAAATAGGAGACGTCGCTGGAACCTTGTTTTATGTGCCCCAAACACTCATCTTCTATTCTCTCTTCCTGTTGTGGCTATCTGGACTCTGATGCTAATTATTCCTCTCCGACTCCCCCAACCCACCTCCCCGATTTATTTTTTGTTGATTTTGCATCTGCCCTTCATGCCCTCTACTGTAGATGGATCCCAAAAAGCAAATTTGATCAAATGATTTCCCAGATGACAAGGCTCCAATGGCTTCCCATTACTTTCAACATAAAGTCAAAATACTCGAGTATGAAATACAAAGCACTTCATGAGCTGATCCCTGCCTGTCACTACAAGCTCACAGTCCTCTACTCACCGCCCTCCAAGTTCACCAGAGAACAGTAACAGGGGACTGCTTTGCACCTACATGGGTACCACTCTGAAACATACTATGGTAGCTCATGCTGCCCTGCCTCTAATGACATTGTTCTGTTGGGAATGCCCTTCCCAGGTCATTACAGACACAGTGTATTCCTATCATCCTTTATCTTTGGTCCTCTGATCCTTTGAGCCTCAACTCAACAGAAGAAATGAAGGGTAGATGGAGAGAGAAAGACAGACAGGGAGGGAAGGAGGGAGGGAAAGAGAAAGCAACTGCATGGTATATTCCGGCTTTTTCTTGACCAGTAACTATCGCTAGGTCAACTATAACTAACTTATTTCCAAAACGAAAGGTATACTAGGCAACTAGCTCTATACATCAGGTCCTCAAATAAGGCCTGTTTGGGAACGTGTTTTATTAAGACACCGATGAGATACCACAGAAACTTAACTCTTGTTCATGTCAATCAGCCTGCAGTAAAACCGGTTTCATTCCACGTTTCACTTAAAGTCGCAGAACTTCCCGATGCCATTTATGAGAACGTACTGTACTTCCCCTGACACAGTCATCTGGAAACGTACATGCCCCAATACAAACCAGCATGATAATTACACCAATAAAAATAATGTGTAATATATCATACTCCAGAACACGTCTGAGTTCTTCATCTACATTAACTCACTTATGCCTCAGTAAATGGTGAGAAGGCACAAACATGTTACTTAATTTGGTCAAAGACAAGCAGCGTTTAGTGGAGGGCCAGAGTGTCAACCCCAAAACCAATGCCACTGATTGCATCTGTGGTCTGCTATTTTAAATGGTACTACTAACACACACTAAACTTTCTTCAACAAGTCCTCAATGTCTTGCATGCTCACTATCATATTATAGATAAAAGTTTTGGCCCTGCATGGCCCTCTTAAGAAGACCGTAACATTCTTCCGGAAGCCCATCATGGTAAAAAAAATTAAGGAGTGTGAATCAGAAGACCTGATGGGATTCAAGTTCTATCTCTGTTACTCATTAGCTGCATGGCCTTAGGCAAATCATTTAACTTGGACTTCAATTTCTGCCTATAATAGAGATAATCACACCTACTCCCATAGGAATGTTCTAAAGTATAAATTAGATAATGTCTATAAAAACATTTGCAAAAGGTACTCATTCCAATTCTAGCAGCTCTAATCAGACACCAAAATAACCAAGATTATTCTCCTCACATGAAGATCACCTGGAGCTCCTTAACCCATGGACCCCGAACAACGGCAAGTTGAGCCCTGAATGGATCCGGGTGGCGTGAATACTCAGAGCCCCGGCACAGACCCTTCTTCTGGACTGTATCAGTCTTATCCTGCATAACATTACTCCTCTCAAATCTTCCCTTGAAAGGGCCCTGCAGACATGACTGCAGCTTCCCCCAAGAATAAGACAAGGAGAAATCAAGGAGAGAAAGAAAGAATTGCTAGCTGGCTTTGGCCCCTTTTCATTTATTCAACCTATCATGATACACATAAGTTTTTTAACCTTTTTTGCTGTTTTCCTTCTTCTCCCAACTTCCCACTCATGAACTTGAACCCTGCTTACTACGGAGCCCAGCTGATGCCAGAGAGGAATCCTGCTTTCTGTATGTCCAATTACCTAACCTACACTCATGGAAATTTTCAGTTCATCGTCTGCATGCCCCATGACCATCTCAAGGGCACCCTTCCCTCCTCAAAGGATCTGTATGTTTGTTTCTTGGAAATAGTTTGTAAGTCCTTCAACCCCGTTCCTAGCAGACATGCTTCATCTCCAGCTGTGTGGGAGAAGCTCATCCAATCCTCGCCAGAACCAGTCAGTGACAGAGCTGGCATTTGAACCCAGGTCCCCTACCCATAGCAGCTCATTCCAGAATAACACAGTAGCTGGAAGTATGGGTTTTCAAGAATGTTCATTCATTGACAGCCCAGCACTTTGCTTGGTACTCTGATACTCGTTAGGAGGAAATAGGGATAAAAAACATATTCAGAGAGGTATGAACAAAGAAGAGGCTATAACAGAAGCACCTGTTACTTCATGATATATTTTGCCAGAAGGAAGCAGCACTCATGAGCATTTATTACAGAATAGTAAAGCACAAGCATTTATTATAGAATCTTTTGTACATAAGGTGATCGGGAGGAGCCAGCAAGTCATGTCAGCAGGTGTATCTTCAAGATCTAGCTCCCTGCTCGGCACATGGAAGACATACTAAAAAAAAAATGTTTAAATCAATTAATTAATGCTTCCATATACTTAGCAAAGCTGGAAGCTCCAAGAAGTATGAGTCCTTTCATGGTTCATTTACTTACTTTAAAACAAACATTTACTGACCATGTACTATGTGCAAAGATAGGCTGTAGGAATCAAAAAGGATGAAGACAGTTCATGATCCCAGAGACGTGTCTTGATGCTATCAAACGTAACTTGACAGATGTCTGAAGCGTCATCCTGTCTGTGCATTCTACACAGTACTTTTAGGGGCAGATGAGTACATAACACGATGCAACTTTACATGGCTGGAAAGTTGCATCTGTAAAGAAAAATGCAGTGCTAATGCCAAGAGTAATGCCAATCCCAATGTTTTACATTCATCTGCTTCTCCTAGTTAGTTTACTTTGTATCAGGGTCCACTTATTTCCTGAATGAAACTTAATAAATCAGACAGGCTTTTTTAGGTACATGTGAAAGACACTTGCAACAAACAGAAGTGAGCTCAACGTTCCCTAGTCCTTTAACATAAACTGCGTACACCTCGGGGACGCTGCAGCTTCAGTTCCAGAGCGCCACAACTAAGCGAGTGGCACCACAAAGTGCGTGGAGGGTTTACCTCCAATTTGTAAAAAGTGCAACATCTGTGAAGAGCCATCAAGTAAGGCATGCTTGGGATAAACACTTCTACATATTGGGCGTATTGCAAATTCATTCACTCATTTCTTCCTGCATTCAAAATATATTTGTTGAACAGTCACTGGGTGATGGGTGGGACAATGCTCCTGGCCACCAGGGTCTCAGACTCTTCTAGAGGAAAGCCACCAAACTAGTGGGTTAAATTTCAGCAAATGCAGCTGCACCAAAAGGAGAGAGCTAGTCTCTCTGCCCAGAGAAGTTTGAAAAGCCGGAAGAGGAGATAATTTGGGTGGGTCTTGAAAGATAAGTAAAAATGGTGACGAAGGTAAAGAATGTGCGGTCTCTCTGCCCAGAGAAGTTTGAAAAGCCGGAAGAGGAGATAATTTGGGTGGGTCTTGAAAGATAAGTAAAAATGGTGACGAAGGTAAAGAATGTGCGGATAATGTAATCCCATTACATGGAGGAGCATTTCCAAACCTGGATTTGTGAGTGGGCCTGGCGTGGTCAGGGAATAGCCAGAAGATCGACGCGGTTCAAGCAAAATTGTACACGGGGCTGCGGAGACAGAGAGGAAGACAGTAGAATGCCAAGTCACAAAGCCCTGTGCTGTGCTGTCCATTAACCAGGGAGACTTGCTTCTACTGAAATTCCCTTGAGAGACAGTAGGGGGGTGGGAGGGCAGGGTGCATTCCTTGCCACCACACTGCCTGCACTTGACTTTCAGGACCTGCCACCTCCTCCAGAAGTGGGTGTAACCTAGGGAAGGCTAACTCCTCAGTCCTGGTTTCTTACGCACAGTGACAAGGATAATAACAGTAACTAACTCGCAGGGTGTTGTGACACCCAAGGAACATTTGGAATAGTGCCTGATCACGAAATATCTGCAGTCATGATCCATCTCTAACCAAGGCATTACTGCTAGCGATTCACTGAAAGGAGTTTTGATTTTGCCAAAGTTCCACTTCAGACAAGCATTTCAGGCGGTCCCCTGAACTGGCGCTTATACTGATTATCAAAGACATAGATGGGGGTCAGCAAACTCCTGCCTGGGGGCCAGATCTTGTTCACTGACTGTTTTGGTGAGTTCTATTGGAACATATTCATTCGATGTACTGTCCGTGGCTATTTTTTAGCTACAACAGCATGTTGATGGCCTAATGAGCCAGAAATATTTATGATCACCCTCCTTTCAGAAAAAGTTTGCTGACCCCAATATAAATGACTTACTGATATAAAGAAAGGTGTCATACACATAAATAGATATACACGTGTATCTATGATCCAGAAACTTGATTCAAGGATTAGCTCATTATCCTTTCCTGCTTTGGTCATGAGCTTGGACTAGCAGTTCGCAATGTTCTACCTTCCTGTGACTTGCTTACATGAGTGGATTCATTTGTCAGCCTGTATCATTTGTGGGCAGCAGAGAACAAAGTTAAAACTATTACCTTAGGTCTTAGCAGATTGCGGGAGCCAACACAGGGAGAGCTTTATTCAAAGCAATCATTTCACTAACACAGGTTAAATTACATTCACCTTTTTTTTCTATCAGACGGACGTCAGACCCAATGGGTATTGTGTTGCAAAGACAAACTGCTGAAGGCAGAGAGCTTTGAAAATGCTGGCCTTCCCCTGGAAACACACAGTTACATTAGCCTCTAGTCTTGAAGTACAAAAAACAGTCTTTGTGGTTGTCTGAAATACAAGAGATCGCAATCGCTGTTTACTGAACCTTAAACCTTGATAAAATAGGTTACATTCAGGTCCTAAACTAGCTTTAGACTTATCCTTTCCTTAAGGAACTGCAAAAGACACTGAGGTTGTATGCACTGTATCCCTTTTATTATGTTAGAATTCGGGGTTAGTGCAGAAGAAAGTGCTTTAGTGCTTTTCCGTGAGCCTTGGCTGCAGAGGCCTCTGGAAATGGAGGTTATCCAGGCCCTTAGAGCAGTATGTTCCCAAACGGTCTCTGAGAAAACTGTCTGAATAGGTGCTCTGTAAGAACAGGGCGGGGGTCCATGTCCATGAAAGCTCACAACACTGGAGTTTAAAAGGTTAAACATATTTCTTCCCAGGACGACTTCTCAGAGTCTTTACTTTGTGCATTATGAATCTCCAAGAGCAAACAGAAAATTCAGAGGTTCCCAAGTTTATTTAATGAAAGAAAGCCATTATGGGTCTGATTTTCTTAGAAATGTAGGTTAGAAATGTAGTCTTTAGATTATTAAAGCACTTCCTGACAGGATGTGACCTACTTTACATAATCTCTTAGCATCTACTCATTAAAAATTAGTTGGTTTTTTTTTTTTTGGCCATTCTGCCCATTAAAGGAGCAAACAATTATTAATTTACATATTAAATCTTATCACTCAGCATCAAGGGAGACAACTTCTAGGAGACTGCTTTGCAAACCTCAGCCTTACAAACTGCCTATAAGCTATCAAATTGGATGCCATATATCAAGAGTAATTTGAGGAATGAATGTCCCTTGAGCCACTACTGCAAACCAAGAACTACCACAGAATTACTTTTTATTCCCATTTTGCAAATGAGGAACTTGGGGACCAGAAAGTAACTTTCCCAACGACAAAATAACCAGCACTGAACCCACATGTACCTATGCCCAGGTCTCAATAACGCCAAGTGATTCTACGTGCTTGAGTAGCGCTGAGAGAACCCTGTGCAATGATGGAAATGGTGCGTATCTGAGCTGTCTGCTACCTCCATTACAGCAGCTACTAGCCACGTGAGGCTCCTGAGCACTTGAAATACGGCCAGAGCGACTGAGCAACTGGATGTTTTATTATATTTAGTTTAAATTTAAATAACCATGGGTGCCCGTCACTACCATACCGGAGAGTACACATTGATACCATCCCTTCCTTAAGTGCAGAGGCTACACTACTCAGTTTTACGGACACCACCAAGCTATGACTTTTCCACTGTCAACCTTAAGTTTTACCTTACATTACTAATCCAGGAGCTAACAGGTCCCAGAGAGAGTAGGTCAGAGGGAAAATGGACATGGGGCATGGCGAATATAGTAGGTAAAAGAAGTGAAAGCAGGAAATAGGGGAAAGACACAGCACAAGCTAAAGGAGCATAGCCAGCTAGGGGTATTCATTGTTAAGGCCAAACCACCCAAAGCATTTTAATAATGCTTTCTAGAATGCATTTAATAATGCATTCTAAGGTGGGCTAGGCAAAAAGACACAGCAAGGTCAAGAGCGCCCAGAAGTCTAGGAAAGCAGAACAGAGCCAATAGGCTCCAAGACACTATGTTATGCTTCCATTATTCTGTTCAGTCGCTGAAGCACACAAAAGGTCTAGATGCTCAAGACATTAGATGCAGGCTTAGAAAAATCCATTTAACCTAACACCTCATGCTGCACAGGGAAGGTGAATGATGTACAACTGACTTTCTGGGGCCCTTTGGAAGTCGTGTGGTTTTCAATTCTTCTTGCTAACCTCTGACAGAGATCCCAGGACTCCACACTTGGGGAGAAAAAAAACAAAACAAAACACAGTTTTAGTTGTTACTTTTGTATCTTGATTATTTGAATGGTTGATAGAAAAGTAAATTATTAGTTTCTCTTTGACTTGACAATTTTAGCAATTTGTCATCAGAGATATCACACTGATTATAGAAATGCAAGCCACCACAGAGGTTAAAAAGACGAGCTTTGAAATCACACTGTCTGGTTCAAACACTCGTTCTGCCACTGAAGAGCCACGTGACCGTGACGCTGTACTAGTACTTAACATCTCTATGTCTTGGTTTTCCCATCTTAAAGCTGGGACAAGGATGGAATCTATGACCTCTCAGGGATCTTCTAACTGCTCACATAGCCAGACTGTAAGCTCTTGCTATTAAGTCAAGGACCCAGCTCCTCTAAGACCTTGAACAAGGCATTTGTCCTTGCCAAGTCAGTGGGGATTTAAATCTACAGAATAGCAAAAGCAATGTTTCCTTTATACATGTCTCTCTTTTATGATGTTCACTTGCGATAAGAAGGTAAAGCAATACAGCGATAGTTTCTCTTAATAAAATAAATGTTTTTTTCCTGAGGTACAAAAGAAACCGCTTACTCCAAAGAAATAAGAAAATGTTACCATTAGAAGGATGTTCAGCAATCACTGTATCCAATCCCCCAATCCAATATGGCAGACTGCTATAGTACCCTTTGCCCTCGATTTTTTTCAGCCTATGAAATTTGGGAGAGGGAGCACATTACCTCATATAAAGCATTTCACACAGATGGTTCTTTGAACCAACCTTGCTTTTTCTGACCTCCACACCTGGGATGGTAAACAGAAGAATTCTAATTCCCATTCCACGTGACAGTTTTTAAAATGTTCGAAAATGGTGATTATACTCCACACTTCCCCCATACACCCACCTGTGCCAACAAACTCGTGTTTCAAAGTATAAATGTCTCTGGTTGTTTCTATTACTTTTCTAATTCATTGAGGGACCATTTTTTCTTTCTTTTCTTTTCTTTTTTTAATCATCACCAGAGGACATGCTTAGAGAGGGGAAGGGACAGAGAGAGGAAAAGGGAGAGAGAGAGAGAGGAAGAGAAACATCAATATAAGAGAGAAACATCAATTGGTTGCCTCTTGTACATGCCCTGACTGAAGGCCAAACCCCCAACCTAGGGATTTGCCCTGACCAGGAATCAAACCCATGACCTTTCGCTTTGCATGATGACGCTCCAACTGAGCCACACTGGCCAGGGCTCGCTCTTTCTTTCCTTTTCTTTTCTTTGACCATTCAACTAAATACATTCCTCCAGGCACACTCTACTTTCATCAGTTCCCATCCCACTAACATTCATTTAATCTACTACATTCCAGGTCTAGTGCTAGGCTCTAGGAAAAGGAGCTGAGTTATATGACACCGTGCCACATTCATGGGGTCGTTACTTGGTGTGGGAGACAGATGTGCCCACACATACTTGAACTTTTGACAGGCCCTCCAGAGGGCAGAGCCAGGATTTCACTATTAACTTCTTTAGGTACTAAATTCTTCCGTTAATCCACCCTAAGGCTGATCGGGCATCTTGAATAGCGTATTGGTGACTTGTATTAACTTAAATCAATTCCCTTTCTCCCCCGACTCCTTTGTAAGAGCAGCCTGATAGTCACTACATTATAGTTTGCCCTAAATAATGGCTTGCACCTAGTGCAAGACTTTACATTTAACTCCTTTAAATTTTACCTTATTTGACTCATTCAACCCTTCTCATGTGGGAAGATCTGTCCTGTGATTGCTATTGTGGCTCTTCAGTCTCTGTGTTATCTGTCAATCGGGCAGGCATACTTTGTCCACTTACACCCAATCCCCAAGAAATCATTCCCAACAAAACCACTTCCACGGGATTGCTCAAGTTTACCAGAGATACCACCTGTGAAAGGCTTTCCATTCATTCCTGCAATCAACATGATGGAGTGCCTCTTTGAGCAAGGCCCCTAGGCAAGGGAGAAGATTATAAAGTGAAGGGAACATGGTCACTGCATTTGAGACACAAGAGCCTTAAGGAAGTAACTGTGTGTAGATGAATAACTAGAATGTGCGGTCTAATGTTGGTGCCGTGGAGCATGATCAGGCGAGCCGCCGATTCTGCCCGGGGGTGGGAGGGATGGGCTCTAGGAGGCCTGAGAGAGGGGAGGCAATGGTCCAGGCCCTGATGGAGGAGCAGGACTTCAGCAGGCAGTGGTGAGGTACAGGGAGCTAACAGAAACTTACAGGGTTTCTATTGATGCAAGTGACGAAAGTACTTTTCTCTGGTTGTTTTGGAATATTTTTCTCCCTTCTGGAAACTTGCCTGAGAATGAGTCAGTATGGTAAATCTCACAAACCTCTCCTCAACAACGAATAGTTCCTTCCGCTTCCGACTTCTGATTTCAGAGTTTACAGGGAAACGTATTTCTTTTCTATCTTAAAATGCAAAGCAAAAAATTCTCCATGTTTACAAGTCTGGGGCAAATGCTTCCAGCCTTTGTTTCACAACGCCGGATGTCTCAATGACACGTATGCCTGCTCCATGTATGCCAACACATGTGTCCGCGAGGCCATGCACAGGTGCCCTGGCCTCAGGGACCGGCCGCGCTGAGGCCTTTCGAGGCTTCCTGGGTTTTGTCCCATTCCTCCCAGAGCACCCTGTGACCTTTCACTCTCTGTGTCGCTGCTAGTTCCTTTGCACACTGACTACAAGGCTGGCGTACCGTTTTGATTGTGTGTCCTTCCAATATTCAAGTCTTTCATTGGGGGAAATGCTTTCTGACTCCTGGTGTGGCTTTCGTTTATAAACAGACTTTTCACAGTTCTTCCCTCTAATTCAGTCTCCAGTTTAAGCTTGAAATGATTCAAGATGTTGGCAGGAGCCAGAAATGAGACTTTTTCTCCCCTTCTTTTCTGCTTGTGGCCACCGCTCACCATGAACCGACTTCCAGCCACAGAGAACCCGAAAGGCAAAGCAATTCAGAGCAAACGGTGGGAAGCGCAAGGGCTTCTCTCCATCGTAAAGGATGAGGAGGGACTGGCCGACAGGGACTGTCCCTCACTCTTCTTTGTTTTCTTAGCACCGTGTGCAGCACCAAGACTACAGCGGGTGTTTAATATTAATAAATACTGAATAAAAGAATACCATGATGAATGGACGGGTGGCACAGTTTCCTGATCTCAAAATGGGACTGCCCTAATTAAATAAAAATGTAATATCAATTCAAGCCTGGGATTCTAGGCTCGCATCATTCTGTGAGTTAACGCAGGATACTGACAAGCATATTTACTTGGGTCACAGGCATATATGCTTTAGAAGGCAGGCCAAGGCTGAGAACCCCAGTCGCCCATGCAGTGCCCATGACCCCAGTGCCTCTCATCAGCTCACTGGTCTAACAAGCACAGTGCTGAGGGCCAGATTCCCATTTATATATGCTAAAATGTTAAAGGTAAAAAGCCCTCACTTTACAGATAAGAAAAGCGAGGCTGAGAGACGTAAGGTGACTTGCCCAAGGTCACATACCTAGTCACCTGAATGGCTCAGGCTGAATTTATTACTGCTTCTCCATAAAAGCTCATCATTCACATTCAAGGCAGAAAAGTAATATGCATCTACTCCAGCCGTAATAGACCTAATGGACTCAATTAACCCCCAGGTTCTTGCCTTGCGATGAAGACCCGGCAAATCTAGGACATCAGGGGCCAGAGCTGGAATGAGAAAGACAGCTGCTCTGAGGTGGGCAGCACTGAACCCTCAGGGTGTGGTCTACCTCCCCAAGGCTTTGGGCACTCACGGATGGACTGCGTGGCTACCCAGGCACAGCACTCGCTGAGTTCAAATTATGGGCAGTTTCCAATGGATCAGGAGATAAGAGGACCTTTAAAGTTATCATTTGAATTTCACTCAAACTTAAAACAGTGCTGGTGTGTGACAGCCCCGAGGCCTCGGCCCTGGAGAGCTCACCTCCCAGTGGGGCTGCTGGAGACCTGAGACACCATCACTGAGAGGCTGCAAGTCCACATGAGATGTGAACAGGGAATCATGGGGCAGCATTTATTTTCTGGTTAATTTTCAACACCTGAGGTGCAGAGAATGAAAAAACAGCAGGCTGTCAGCCTGTGGAGGTGTACCTAAAATGGAGCTTGGCACGCAGTAGGCACTTACTTAAGAGGCTGAATGAACAAAGGTTATGAAAGGTCACCTGGCCTACCCACGAACTCCCGAGCTGGAAATACCAAGCTGCAGGTGAACCTACATATGATACTGTACAAAACAAGATTATTTAAATACTTCATGCCAGTATCAGTCTTAAAAAAAAGCCACAAAGGATGTTTTTCCCATTGTCTCTGGTTCTTAGCAACATATCTTACACTGGTCCACGGAGACCTCCCAAGTGCGGGCCCTAAATGATCTCACGTAGCCCGGGCTGTTTATTTGAGACACTTCTCACATGAATCCACCGCATTACCATTTAGTAATGCTGAGGAAAGGGAAGCAATCATAGCCCGTGCCCATCTAGACATATTACACAATTCTTACACAGTGCAATCACGAAATGGGATTTATTCAGTCTCAGGCCCTGACGTTGACGTGGCTCAAACCTAATTTTCTAGAGGACAGCACAATTCTCATTGATTTGGGGAGATGTATTCACATTGTCTTGCTTTGCAGACTAGCTCTCCCAGAGTCCATGCAAAAACAATCTGAAAACATCAAAACACCAGTGAGAGTGGTGGGAGCTCTCTTCTCTTTCTTAAAAGCACTGAAATGACTTTACCGCCAAAAGGCCACATTCTGACATGATGGGAAGTAACATAGCATGGCCCTACCGTAAGGTGCTGAATAATCAGAAATGTATAAAAGGACCGCATTATGTGCATGAAATGATTTACCTCTCTACTCAACTGCAAAAATGTGGCCTGTCATATACATTAAAATGAAATCTCCCTGAGAAACCACAGAGTTAACTTTACCTGGTGTCAATACCTAAGCAATTTCACCACAACTACATAGGAGTTTTCAGATATAGCCATATCTGGATTTGTTTTTGCCTTTCCCTGTAAGATCCCTAAATTATGGTTTCCAAGTACGTACTGAGTGTCTCACTGAAAAATACTTTTCATATATGGATATGTATATATATGAAAAGGCACCTGCCCTCGAAGAGAAGACACATAAAAGCGCCCATTCTGATATACACAATCACTTGTAAAAAACGTACAATAATAACAGAGACACACAAAGCCTAGGTCGAGGGAGTCTGGGAATGCTAATAAGAAAAAGGGGAGAGTGTGTGCAGGTAGCTCTGAACTGCATAGCAATCATCAGGTATTATTGCAGATGAACAAAGTAACAGTGAACATAAAATCAGAGGGTTACAGAGGATGTCAGAGATCATTCATCCAAACCGTTCTTTCTTGGTTGAGAACATGTAGGTCCTGAGAAGTCATATAAGTAGCTCAAGGGCCCACAGGTCTTCTAACTGACCTGATAACAGAATCTTCATGTTGTATCACATCCTAGGACTCCCTGCTATACAGCCCATCAGTGGTTCATTTCTTTCACCTGGACACAGGTACCTGAAACCAGCACAGGAGACTCAGCAGTGGTGACCCCAGAGTGTCAGTCCCTTTTAATACGGAGACCTTCTCCATGACTCCAGCTGGAATAAAAGAGCACTAAAAAGTGAGCGGCATTCCTGGCACTGCCTACCCCATTACACAGTAATGACTGGCTAGTTAAAAGCTGATAATACGTTAGGGTGACACAATGTCTAAATTGCAGTCCCTACCACCACTCCTGCCACAGCGAAAATGAAGTCAAAATATACAGCTAGACAGAGAAAAGGCCCCTAATTTCACGGTACAGTAGATGTTAGGACAAGAAAGGAACTTACACCTATGAGGTCAAGCTCATCGTAGAGTCAGGGAATACTGATTTGCTGGCATGCTTTATGCTGGAGAGTTTAAAGGGAAATGGGCACAAATGGTGCTACGAAACGTCAACCTCTCTCACGAAGCTGAGCAAGAGCAGTAAAAAGGAAACTGTTTTAGTCACCATATTTTATTGCACAAAGAGCTGAATCAGAAAATTGGAATATTAATAAAATATTTTACATGAATTTTGCTGATGAAATACATAGCTTCATGCTCTTACGAAGATCTGATATGTGGCAGTCACCTTTAAGGGCAGTGAATCCCTTTTTGTAATTACTAATAGGGATGGTTTAATTACACACATAAGTCCCAAGATACTGCTGCAGTATACCAGCTGGGGGCTGAAGTGCCCACTCTAACAGATTCCTCGATTATCTCGACTCTGACATGCAAATCCCATCAGCTTTGATTCAAATACTTCTAGGAAGGGGTTTAGGCAATATATCTTTTGCCTTATTCATAAAGAAAAATAATCACAATAGCTGCATCGATTTACTTACCTTGTTACCTCTCTGGGGCACAGTTACCTACTTCCTGGAGAGGAGGAATGAGCTTGTGAACACACTGTCACAGACAGAGGAAGACCAGAGAGAATCCAAACATCCCAATGTTTTTATAATTGGAAGACATAACTCAGGACCCTCCTCTGGATGAGGAAATGGTCCGATTCAATGATAGAAGCCTGCTATGTAAATTGATAGCAATTCACAGGACAGAAAATTGTCCTCCTCATCCAACAAAGTGACTTTCTCATGAAGAGAATCGAGGGAACCAAGAATGCTTCAAAGACGCAATGCAGCGAGCATCAATCGCACAGCATCTGCCCACCTGCCAAGCAAGTATTCCCCACTTTGATTTTCTTTTTTTTTTTAATCAATGTATGGTTGCCTCTTGTGCGCACCCCCTGGGGACCTTGCCTACAACCCAGGCATATGCCCTGAATGGGAATCAAACCAGCGACCCTTGGTTTGCAGGCTGGGACTCAATCCACTGAACCATACCAGCCATGGCTGATTTTCTTTTGGAGTGTCACCTTCCTATTCTAATTTTAGTCCATGTAGTTTAGTGGGGTTGACCCCACTGTCTGGCACCTGAGGTGGCCAATGGGCATGAATTCTACCTCCCCAGTCCTGACCAGAGTGACTTACTCAGGAATGAGAACAAGTCTCCTGAGAGCCAGCTCAACACCATTCTGCAGATCTACTGCGGGAAGAGCTCCTTCTCCTGTGCCAGGGTTGCTAAGCTAGCAGGATGGAATCCTGTATTGCTGGTGGCCGTGTTTGTTACTGCTTTGGGAGATCTTTCTAACATGGCCAACCAGAGAAAGTAAAGCTGGCATGTAAAACCAAGGCTGACTGGGCCCTCGGCTCTGACCATGCCTGCCACCAGACCACACCTAGACCTGGTTACTATTTGTCCTCAAATAGTCAACAGTTTAAATTCAGACTTCTGACTTAACATGGTAACTGCCATGTCAGACATCCTTTATCAACCTTCCATCCAAAAACAAAGAATGCACATACAGAAAGGGGAAATATACTACATTGAGACTGTATATCAGAGATTAAAAGACCAGAAGAAAAGCTAAGTGTTCTATGGGTATGTCTGCATAAAAAGCAAATCACAGCCTGAGTTTGCTCCACACTTTGAACGAGGACAGTGTAAGCCCACACCATGCCATGTGGTGGCCACTGGCCACATGGGGCTATTTAAACTAAAATTGAATAGTGTTAAATTTTTTTTTTAAATTCAGTTTGTCAGCACACTAACTATAGTTCCAGTGCTCACTAACCATGTGTGGCTAATTGGACAGTGCAGACACAGAACATTCCCATCATTAACAGAAGTCCCAACGGAGCATGCTGGCAGTACTCTGCCCACTCCACGTGTGGGACGCAGTCCCTCTGCAAACCAGAAATCGAGTTGCCACACAAAAAATAGGCAATGGAAATAGTCATCAAAGAATAATTTATAATAAAAAAGAATGAGCCCTGGCTGGTGAGGCTCAGTGGATTGAATGCCATCCTGCCAACCAAAGGGTCACCAGTTCGATTCTCAGTCAGGATACATGCCTGGGTCATGGGCCAGGTCCCCCCGTAGGGGGTACCTGAGGGGCAACCACACATTGATGTTTCTCTCCTTCTCTTCCTCCTTCCCTTCCCCTCTTCTCTAAAAAACTAAAATCTAAAAAAAAAAAAAGAGCCTTAAATACACAGGGAAAGAGTTAAATGATGACACACACATGTAAAGGAAATATTACATAACTATTAACAAGGACATTTAGAGAATGCTTTTTTAAAGCTATGGGAGCAATGTAAGTTGTTTTTTACAAAAGAAAAAATAGTGTATTGATAACACAAACCCCACAAAGATATTATACAAAAAGAATAGAAAAATAATCACAATAGCTCATCCTTAAAAATGCTTTCTATGCACCAAGTAATATGCTAAATTCTGAATAGGTATTATGTGGTTTAATCATCAAAATATTGAACAAAATAGACAACGCACTTATTTCTATTTCACAGGTGAGAAGAGCAAGGCTTGCCAAGACGAACTAAAAGGAGGAGCCCGCACTGAGCCCAAGGTGGTCTGGCCGCGGGCCCCAGCCTCTTCGTCTCTGCAGTGACAAACCGGAGCCCGGATGCCCCTGGGTAGAAACACGAGACGCGACTTTTTTCTCTTGTATACTCTTTTGTACTTTCCGGATTCGATAGACAAAAGATTACTTCTTAAAAAAAATTCTGAAAGAAAAATTCATTGCATTTGACTACAACCACCACATGGCTCAAGATGACTGCAGTCTGCAGCGGGTCCTCGCTGATAAGGGGTTAATTACGAACACGGCGAGCTTTCATATTCCGAGGAAGCTTCCGCTCAAATCTAATTTCTCAAAGTATATTGCTAGACGCTAATGAAAACCCAAGGAGACACATGCATTCAGGAGATGTATAGCCAATGAATTTTCTGTTGTTTTTATAGTGAACAACTTTTTTATATCCTACCATTTTTATGCCGGCTATGAAAAAGATAAATAAATATTTATGACATTCGCTCAATTCCACAATAACTACTAAGTTGCTCATGTTCTCAGTCTGGTTTGAAATGTGCATATTTCAGGGGCTGGGAGTCGCAACCCTAAATGAGAAAGCTGCAGAACACTGTCACTTACAGACCCTAAAACTACTCACTTGACTCACTACAGGGATTTGCCTGGGGAGCAGCACAAAACAAACTTAATTAAGGTAGCTGTCGACGTAGACTGATAACAATCCTCAGTGCTGTCCAGCAAACTGCTAAGGACATACCAGAATCTCGTTGGACGCCGTTTTACTGTAGTTTCAGCCTGTATCAGAGGTGTTTGATCAGATCGACAAATGAGGTAACTGAGGAAAGATAAATGAGGACCAACTTCCGCCATGCAACTGTCTTGCAGAAAATTCCCTTTACCGAAAACAGGGCAATATACCCCTTGGTATATTGACTGAACTTCCACTTGACGGAGATTTATGTAATCCTAACACACTGATTATAAAGAATAGGCCAGAATTCACCAAAGAGTGGTTCCTGAGTTTTAAAAAACAAAGCCCACAGACCAGCTATCTTTAGCCTGCAAATGTGTTTTTATTTCTTGTCTTACCTGATTTAATGACAATTTTTACTTCTTAACTTTTCAATTACAGCTGACATTCAATGTTATATTAGTGCCCAAACTTTAAACAGAGGGATTGCACATTTAAAAATCAAGATTTCCAGCTGAGGACCTGGCTACTTTGGTCCAGCATTCCCATATTGCAACTATTGGCTGAGCTGAACAGGGGCTCCCCAACCCGGCCCCCCTGACTGTTTCACTCACCAGTGTCCATTGCAGGGCTCTTGGAGGCACCTGATCTTGCAGAATTAAGGCACCTGAAAGGCCCTTAAAATGCGCCACAGGCATCCTCATTTCACCTAGTTAAAAATAACCATACTTCTCCTTGGACTGCTTTTCGACCAAAGGCAGTAGAAGAACTGAGGGAACTGCAGAGAAGGTGGCACTAAGAAAAAGCCATTTCGCCCAGTCACAACCTCAGGGCTAACGCTGGGTAACGAGGTGTCCATGAACTGGCCCTGCTGACCTTCCCATCTCACTTTCTCTGGCTGCGGCCACCCCACCATTCCGTGATCCCTCCACAGTTACTCACGGAGCACTCCCCACACCCAGAAGTCCCATCTCTACTGTTATCATGGGCCCCTGACCTAGGACATGCTCCTTCATGCTTTCATCGATTTTGCCTCTTCCCCAGAAGACTGTACGCACTACACAAGCAACTATAGTTTCTGTCACACTTACTCTGTAAGCCTGGCACAGTACCCAGAATGTAGCTATTGCATAGAAACACTTAACCGCAAATTTCAAATCGCCTTCCAAATATTTAACTTAGACACTGACCCTTCCTTACCCTGGCAACATTTGTCTGTCTTACTTTTTTTTTTTTACCTCAGCTAGTACATTTTTGGTTATACTTAGCCGTCATATGATTATCTGTTTATTTGTGCTTCTCAGGCTCATTCCAGATCTTAAGGAGGGAGCCCGTGTCTTCTTAATGGCTATAACCATGGAGCCCACCATAGTTCCAGTACCTGTAAAGGGCTCAGTAAATGAGTAAATGGATGAAATAATAGAGCACAAAGTCCTCTCCCATAAATCATTACTCCCTGTAACAGACACGCAGGCACCATTACCCCCTCATCGCCATCACCGTGACCCACAGCCCCACTACCATCATTCCCACCAGCTTCACCGTCTCCATTAGACAGAGAGCAGAAACCCAGTGCGCACGGCTTTCTGCAAGGAGCCAGGGTCCACAGGCCTGCCTCTGGGTCTAATGCAGCTGCCGTGCAGCCAATGGGATGGAAAAGATCAGCATCCCGACGACCGCGATCATTCTACCTGTTGCCACCTACCCTTTCACACTCTCCCAATTTAAAAATAAATTCAAACAATTGCTTGTTTAGATCATGTCCAAGACAAAGTCGCCATCATACCAGCAACCTGTAATGCACCTAGAAGGTAGCTTGATGAATAATGTATGCATAATTCAATTCCAGTAGTGGCATGCCTGGCGTCTTTACCTCCAGAACATAGCTCATATCTTCTTTCTCTGGAGTTTTCTGTAAGTTATGGATTAATAAACTTTCCGTAAGAATGCAACTTTATTAATCTTACAAAATATTCAGAAAAGGAACATATTTTATTATGCCCATCTAAAGTGAATTACGATAAACCAAGTCCCCAGCGTGGGGACAAGAAATAAAGTTGCTTTCTGCAGCAGATTGTGTGTGTGCGGTGCTGGCTTTTCCCCTCCAGTCTGATCTGGAGTAAACAAAATAGCAAACTGTATCCTGACCTGTGAAGACAACAGAGGGCACCAGGGTCACAGCAAACCATGACCCAACTCTGAAGGAAGTAATAGAAAATTAGCACGGGGTGGCATTAGTTCAAGACCCTCCTCCTAAAACTGAGGGGGCAAAAAGGAGACATAGAGAGCAGATGTCTGTCATCATTCGAGTCTGAGTTCTCTTCATTGTACCGAAGAGTGTCCTTTCAAGGGGAATGCCTGTGTGACGTCCTGCAATCCATCTCTCACACGTCTGCAGGTGGAGGGGTGAGGCACAAAGAACTGCCGTTTGTGCCAGGTCGGTGAGCACCCGGTACAGTTCTAATTGCGTTGCAGGTGTTACTTCTTTTGATTTATGAAACAACCCTGTGAAAACTCATTTTTCCAAATTGAGACCTTGAGAGTTAAGGGTCTCTACAATGGCCACAGAGCTAGTTATTGGCCAAACTAAGCCATGGTTTGACCATCTGTAAAATGGGGATAGTAACACCCACCCTGTCTACCTGACCCTTCTGAAGATCAAAGGAGAAGATACCTGAATGGTTCGTGTGTGTGCACACACGGGCACACACACACAAAATGCTCCAGAAACAAGAGATGCCTAGAGCACAGATTCACCCATGCATGCACCTGCTGGCTTCCTTTATCCCATCTACATGTCGAGCGTTTCAATGTTTGAATGAAACCAAAGATTCAGACCTGAAACGTCATTCGCTGCAAAGAGGAAAGAAAGAGTTCCAGCTTCCCTACTAACCCCACGGTGCCCCAATGTCCTTTGTGCCGGGCCTCCAACCCAAGCCAAGCCTCCCCTTCCGTGGAACCACGGGCTGTTCTGCCAGGCTGCAGGGGCAGGTCCAGCTCAGCATCCCGTGATTCCCAGGAAGCACTGCCCCAGACCACACGCTCACAGGGCCTGTTCCCATTGGCTCTCCCTCTGTCACGTTGAAATACAGGTTCGTAATCCCATATTCAAATTTACTTCGTCTGATGTGCTAAGAACAGAAATTCTATTTTGCATCTCAGGAAGGCAGCATATCCTACGCCATATGCTTACCTTTCGTTTGTAATATCCCTTCCTGGGCTTGGGTTGACACCCTGCAATCAAATTCATGAGTGCTTCTTGAGTCATATGTATGACTATTTGTACTCAGAGAGATCAATAAAGATTATTAGTAGTCTCATGAAAGTTCAGCTCAGATCAGGTCAGGAATTGCCACTAAATGAGTTCTAAAAAATAAAAAAAAAACAAAAAATGCCCTGAGTTCTCAGAGGCTTTCAGGTTTGGGAACTGCAGAAAAGGCGAGACTGTTCGGTCCCACTTCAACACACGATCCACCAGGCACCCCACACCAAAATGCCTCACTCTGGCTGGGCAGAGAGTGTTGCCTGCAGAGTCCCTCTTGACTTTCTGCAAAGAAGTGGGGTGGGCTGGGGTGGGGGGACAGGGAAGCAGAGGAGTAAGTGTTTTGCCTCATTGTTTTCCTTTAGCCCTGCAATACTAGCAAACATTTGTGTCAGAGATTTCTTTCCCAGGTAGAGATTTAGTCCTCTGCCTCCTGGCCCCTTCCCCTCTCCATTGAGTGTAGCAAGAGGCTGACCCCAACTACATTTCCCAGGCTCCCTGGCCAATGACTTCCAGTTAGATGTGCTCAGTGGGAAAGACTGGTGGGAGATGGGAAGGAAAGGGGAGGAGAAGCTAGGGTCTCTCTCTCCCCTTCTCCCTTCCTTTCTGCTTCAAAACGTCATCCCCAGAACTGGCCAAGGCTCCGCTGAGGTTCCGGCCCATCCCTGTGTTTCCCCATGCAGCCTCTGCTAGGCTTCCAACAGCCCAGGGGTGGGCTCTGGTAACACTATACCCTCCCTTAGTGCCTGCAGGTCTAAACCCAGGTGGGCTACTCTTGGTCCTTGGTTTTGTTGTCACACTTACTTTCAGCTCTTCCAACACCTCCTAGCAAGTTTCCTGCATTGAATTCTTCCTATTAAGTGACCTGCATGTGTCTCCTGACTAGACTCTCACTGATACAATGTATATCATTGAAATGATTCCATGCTCTTGGGCACCATGGTGTGGCTGGTGTGGGCCTGGGTGTGTTGAGGGGCAGCACAGAGAGGCAGTCTGAGCCCCTGACACACACTGGTTGGCAGCGTCTCCTCCTCTGGATGTAATTTTAAATCAGCTGCAGACAGTCCACCATGCGAAGAATCGCCCACGTGAAACGCTTCTGTTACTATGGGATTTGACAAGAACGACAAAGTCCACCTCCCGACCCTCCCCAAATCCCTCCTGCTGCGCTGAAATGACGCGTGTGAGAATGCGGGTGACACAGCGCATTCTAAAAACTGACAAATCGTGCTATGAACCTTTAGGTTGGCAACACCTTTTCTGTGGCTGATTTGACAAAACTGGAAGGAAAAAGAGAAGAGAGGAAAGGAAGAGAGGGAGGGAGGACAGGACAGGAAAGACACAGTTGGGGAATAAAAGGACCTAAAAACATGTCCCAAAAGGAAAAGTTTAAAATTATAACAGAAAGCACTAACTTTGTTTTCATAGACTCAAAATAGTTCACTGTAGGGACTCTTCGACCTCCACTGCAAAGGAACTATGGTGGGCTGTGAGCACCAAAGGCACCTTAACAGGTAGTTAAGGTGAACTTCCTCGAAAAGCAAGCATGCGGGCATGAAGGACAAGTCCACAGCGCCCCCGGGGAACTCTCAGTCTTCAGAGGGCGGCACAGTAGCAGGCAAGGGGCAGAACAATTGAAGGCGGGATGAAGTGTGGTGTCTAATAGAGACTGGGCTCAGAAAGCTGAGAAAGATACGTATGCCTGGAAAAAGCAGGCCGAAGGAAGCAGCAAACTTAGATTAAGCCTATGTGGAATGGCGTTCACTTGTTTTTTTCAAAGAGGGCCACGTTAGTCCAGTATTCAACCCCCTTCCTCCCAGCCATGTGGATTTATGGCTCCTCAATCAAGACTTTGCTCTCCACTGATACATTCGAGTGTATCGCTGAGGGACTCTGCTCTCAAATGTATCCAGAATGACATCTGGCCCCACAGCTATGAACCCACATATAGAACAAAGAGAAAATATACAGTGTCATCAAATTAACCAAGGGCGTATCCCCTAATCTTGCTTTCTTATGAGACATCCTCTTTTATACCAACCTGAACTAGTACGGAATGCATTGTCTTCATTCCAGAAAAATACGATGAAACGCACTGATGACAGACAGGGGAGCACAGGGACAGAGGCAGACCACTTGACAATCCGAAACTGTATCAGCATTGATCTCATAGGGGTAGCTTTTGGAGAGAAATACATATCTGTCCTACATCCTGAAAAATAAATTTTATTTGAATGAAAAGAAGTAAGTGGGAGTGCGCTTATGAAAGAATTAATGCCATAAGGAATGAGAGAGAGAGGGGAAGGAGGAGGAGGAGGGAGGGAAGAGGGCGCAACTGGCAAGCTGTCGTGCATGATGATCATTCCTCAAGTGACAAGTGCTTCCGGTATTCCACTGTGATGTCATCACTGTACACCTGAGGATTTTAAGTCAACATGAGGTGGAAAGAGCATTGATGTGGCTGCAAGGGGACCTGGGTTCTGTTCCCGCTCAGCTTGATGACTTGGACGCCTCTTCATGTGTCCAGACTGGCGACTCCCGTGTCCAAGTGGGAATAACACTCACTGATGTGAGAGAAGCCTAAAAAGTCCAGTGAGACCATAACTACCAGCCAAAATGTGTCCCTCAGGCAGCCCGGTGACAATGGCTGACCTGCAGTGCTGGACCAGTGTGCTAGAGCCAGGCTCTGGCCCCCAGGCCCCGGCTCGGGTTATGTCAGACAGGGTGTGTGACCAGGAGAGGTCTGCACCACCCACGTGCATCCCCTCACTCTCCCAGGGAGAGCCAGAGATGTCTTTCAAAGACCTCTACCAACTGAACCGGGCAACTGACTGGCTGCTACTTGGACTGATCACACCCTCGCTGGCCTCATTTGTCACTTCCGCACTCCCACAGGCCCACTGGGACAAAGAACGTCACCCCTACGCTGTCAGCCTATAAAGAAAGGAAGTGATCCAGTCGAGAGCAGTGCTAAGCTACCCACAACCTTTTCCTCAAGGCTGTTCTAAGTATCAAACGAGAGCTTGTAAAGTACCTGGTGCTCAGGAAGCACTCGATAAGCATGAGCTTCTGGCCTCCCTTCCTCAACCCCACCATCCGGAATAAGAAATACAGGTGGAATGTGAGGAAAACCAACGTATAATTAAGAAACATAATTTTTAAAGATAGCATTTGCAATAGCAACTAAAATATATAAAGCACCTGGAAATCTATTTAACAAAAGTGCATATTTTTATGAAGAAAATTACAGTATGTATTGAGAGACAGTTATAAATAAGAACTAAATAAATGGAGAGAGGTATTCATGAGTAAAAATACTAAATATCATAATGATGTCATTCTTCCTAAATTAATCTCTAAATGATGTTAACTCCAAATTCCAAGAGTATTATTATGTAACTTTAAAAGATGATTACAAAACGTATATGGAAGAAAAAAGGCCAAGAAAAACCAAGACATCTTTGAAGACTGTTGAAGGGGAATTGTCCAGCCAAATACCAGGGCTTATTATAAAGCTATAACAAAGAAGTGTGATTCGGGCAAGAGTGGACAAAAAATAGGTCGAGAAACTGATCCTAAGTGCTAGGATGATGATTTTTTTTCCCGGTGGAAGAAAATCAGAACCCATTCCTGCCTCATGCCACACACATGCAAACACTCACACGCCCACACACTCGCATGCCCACCCACCCCCAGGGACTGTGGGTCCTAAGTGAAAGACCAAACAATAAAGCTTTTAGAAGATAATAAAAGGAATATCTTTAAGACATCAGGGTTAAAAAAAGGTTTCTTAAGCAAAACATAAAAAGTACTAACCATAAAAGAAAAGATTGATAAATTCAACTGTATTAAAATTAGGAAGTTAGATGGCAGAAGGCTGGCAGGAATCCAACTTGGGATGCATTCAGCTTCCCAAAGGAATAAATTACAGTAACCTTTTTGCATTCATTGGAACTGTGTTCCAGTGATACATGCAGCAGCTGGGATTCGGCACACGGTTGGCCCATCTTTGACTCCATTCACAGTTAGATTATTGGCATGTACGGTTTAACCTGACTATACTTGAATGGCTGTATTTTACATTTAGAACTTTTGTGAGCATGCAATACTGCTCAGTACATGTCCCACACTCAAGACCAGTACCACCACATGTCACCGTCAGTGTGTGGGCATCACTGGGCAATCACAGGGCATGGCACGGCCTGGCTCCTCTCCCTTACCCTCTGTGCAGTGTCTGCATTCTTCCTGGTCACTCACACCCAAACTTAGTGCTCTTTCTGCTCTTGCTGGGATTTTACTACCACTCCCCAAAACACAGGAAAAATCTGTACCAGTGAAATCAAGGGTAGAAACCCTCTGGGTAGATTCTTGGCCACGATCAACCTCAATCCCCGTGGGAAAAGCAAATCTACTGTGTCCCAGAATGGCCATTATTTGGGACAAAAAGCCTCTCACAGTGAGCCTGGAAGTCTTCCACTTTCTCCTCTCATTCTTTCTACCATGCATTCCTCACCAATCATCAAACGTTCATTCTAGATGTTGACACGTGCACAATAATATATGATAAGATAGGGTAACAGAAAAGCAAAATGTCACCCAAATATGACATACATTTGAGATTACGTGAGCTTTTTCAAGAGGATGTCCCTCACCTGTATCAGGAGAAATGCTTTTGTTGGTATGAGAGTGCCTAATTGTAACACTCTGTTCCTAATAATAAGTCATTTCTCAGGGACCCTGAGGTTAGGGCCCTCAAAGTTTTTAGTGTCCAGGTACTAAGCAACTGATTAGCATTGTAATTCACGATTTTCATTTTTGATGGAAAGCACTGACATTTACCATCTTGTTCTGTAATGGAAGTAGATACCTCCACTGAATCAGCTGTTCAATGGGACAGACTCGGGTAAGTAGTTATTGTCAATGATGATAAAGATGTCAAGAAAACACAGATGTGACTTTCAACAGATGACTGTCACTATTTATTTCCAAATCCAGATTAAAAAATAAAAAACTACAACAAAAAATATGTTTTCAAGATCGCTGATCACAGAGAATTTAAATACTGTCAATGGATAACAATGCATTCCAGTCTTTTCATCCACATGAACTTAATGAACTGAATCAGACTACACACATTTAATTCAATTCAACCCAGCAGAAACTTACTGAGTGTCTACTACATTTCAGGGACTGTTGTTAAAAGGAGAAGCTACCTTTCCTTCCCTGGAAGAAAATGTAAGTGTCCTTTTTTGGACATTTATTACATAAAACACTATTTTTTCCTGATTATCTCTGTCATGATGAGCTATAAACTGGATGAGAATCCAATGGGATTCTCTTTAAGTTCGTCCTTCTGAAAAGCATGTTCAAAAAATATATATATGGCCCTGGCTGGCGTAGCTCAGAGGATTGAGCGCAGGCCTGCAAACCAAACGACCACGGTTCAATTCCCAGTCAGGGCACATGCGTGGGTTGCAGGCCAGTTCCCAGCAGGGGAAGCGCGAGAGGCAACCATACATTGATAGCTCTCTCCCTCTCTCCTTCCCTTCCCCTCTAAAAATAAATAAATAAAATCTTTAAAAATATATGGAATGACAAACATCAAATTTAGGATATTGGTTACCTCTGGCGGGTGGGAAGGAGATGTGATCAATTACATGGCTTTACTTCTGAAGCTAAGTGGTAGGTATGGAGGTTTGTTTTGGGTTTCTTTTTTATAGCATTGTTATTTATATTCTTTATTTGTGTTGAATATACTACATTTCAAATCACACGTATTACTTTCATGATAAAATTAAATGTTCTTCCTAAAAATAAGTGATTACCTACAAATATTTCCTCTAATCTATTTCTTAAGACACTGGGGGATAGGGGCTCCTTGAAATCAAAGTTTCTATGGCAAATAAGTTTGGAAAATGAGTGTCTTACTGGAGGCAATCTCTGAAGCTCTAACACGTCAGTAAACACCAGGTCTTACTGAGAGTAGGATGTATAACCCAGCACTTCACTGAGTATTTTTAAGCACAGAATGTTTTTCCTTTTGAATGCTCTCCCTTTGAAATACAACCACCTTGGGGAGCACTCGTGTTCCCTGGAACATAGTTTTGGAAAATATAAAATCATCCATTTCAGTCACATGCTCTACATTACAGACACACCCAGCTATGTCCCACTCCATACAAATAATGAACTTGCGTGCCCCACCTGTCTTTACCCAGGTAATTCCTTCCGTCTGAAATGCCTCCCACCCCTGAGAAACTCCTGGTCTCCCTTCCGCTTCCAGCGGAAATGCACTCTCTTCCGCGATGACTTCCCCACCCCTTCCTTTCTCCAGGTGGAACAAATGACTCCTCTGGAAGCTCCTCTGGAAGCTGCTGTGCAGGTATTTTCTGTAGCACCTCTAACACTGGAGCAGTTATTCATGCAGGAAGCCGGGTGCCTAGATGGCAGAGGTTGCACCTTTGCACTTTTGGCACCGCTCATAATGCCCAGCACCCTAGCCCAGGGCCAGAGTCAGACACAAGGTAGGTGCTCAGTAAACATGTGTGGAATGAACATGGATGTGATGTCTGTGTGCATGACTGAAGTCGGCTTCCTCAATTTCCCAGATACTCTCAATGAGTCCTCATAACTTTTCAGTCTTTGTTGCCAATTAACAACAACAACACCAACAACAAAACAATAGCTGAGAGATAAACTGCAGCAGAAGCAAGGAGAGACAAAGCAAGACAAAGGAATGGCCTCACGGATGGCTAGTGAACAGGTCAACCGAGAGTCCAGTGATGAATCAGAAAGACTGACCATCAGAGAGAGTAAGAAATTGGTGCGAAGTTCGCAGCCAATACACAGTGTCGGTCATATTGCAAGACTCACTGTAGGCGATCAACACAGCTGACCTGGGTTCACTCTGACCTTGTCACCTCTGTCTGAAAGGGCACTCCTCGCCGCATTTTTACTCCCTAAGCTAAACAACCCTTCTTCACCACCACAAAACTTTTATCATTTTAGCTATGAGTTCTATTCAGCAGAATTTTATTTCTGTTTTCCTTTCTCTTTATGAGAAACCCCCACTGGCATTGTAGATTGGCTGTATGTCAGGTTCAAATAAAATAAAATAATAATAATAAAAGCAAGCTGGCAATTTCTTTCCAATAGAATATGCTGCATATTTCATGAACTAGAAGCCAGAGGAGTTTTGTGATTCCTGAAGCAAAACCTTTTCCTATCTGAGGACTAAATGGAAGAAATATACGAAGAGCATCTCGCAGAAGAAGAAACCTGATCGTTTGCTCTGCAACCTAAGGGAAGTGTTCAAGTGATTCATTGACTTAATGTTTGTTTGTTTGTTTGTTTGAACACAGGTTCCTATCCTGATACACATTTCATAGACTGAGTTTAGTGCTACTTTTCATGTATATAAATGTACTGCCAAGAGCGGGGTTTCCTTTTCCACCTGGATATTCATTTTTCAGAACAGAACATGTGGCTGGCTCCTGCTCTGAGCCTGGCTATACCTCCCCACCCCTAAATTTTATTTATGTTTTCAAGCCACTTCTTTGTCCTGGTATTAAGAGGCAATCTGGTCCTGAGGAATGGAGCACTGGACAAAGAGTCCAATAATTCTATATTCTGACGGTGACTCTCAGGTGTAAAGTTATGTATCTCCCCCAGCCTGGTTTGTTTTCTAATCTGTAAATTGGGAGAGTTGACTAATCTGCTTCTAGAATTCAATCCATCGAACAGTCATTTTATTTCCCTGAAAATATTGCTGAGAAGTACAATGGCATGGAGACTTAAGCATGGTGTGTGCCACAATTCCTTTCACAAGGAGGAAAAATATCCAAGAAAATATTTCCAATATGCTAAACAAAATGAAACTTTTGCCTAAAATGCCAAAATATATCTCTGTACTCCAAGGCTGGGGGTGGGGGGAGGATACTATTAGGGTGCTTAAGGCTCAGGATATTAATGACAAACCAACAATATTTTATTATCAAAGGGAAGGGTTTTTATCTCATTTGAAGGTAATATTAATAGCTAGATAGTATTACATGCTAGATACTACTCTAAGCCCTTTGTGTTAAGTTCTCTAATCCCCACAACAATCTTTGGGGCAGGCACTATCATGTCAGTGTAAAGAAAACTGAAGCACAGAGAAGTTAAATAAGTTGGTCCTGGGCACACAGCTGGCAGGGCTGGCGGAGCTGAGGTGTGAACCCAGGCAGTCCAGCACCCATGTCCAGACTCCTAATCACCTGTTACACCACTGTTCCCCATTAAATTTTACAACCCACGTGGGAGATAGCTGAGATCACCTCTCCACTCAGAGGAAGCATTACACAGTGAGTGAGTAGGGAAGATCTTGGAATCAGAATGCTTATATTCAAATCCTAGTTCTACACCTTCCTAGCTGAGTGACCTTGGGCCAGTTACCAACCCTCTCTGTTCCCCAGTTTCCTTATCAATTAAATGGATGAGAATTAGAAGTATCTATTTTAATTTATTAAAAAATAAATACATGCAAAGTGCTTAAAAGGGTACCTATTGATGAGTACTCTATTAAGGTTAATTATTCTTGTTTTTATTAATAAGGGAAGTGATCTGCCAAACATGACAAAGTCAGAAAGTACCTGAATTCAACCCTGGCCTTCCAAGTCCACATGCCTTCCTCTCTCCATAGCAGAATTCCATGCTCTCTGTTGCTAAAAGTTAGCCTTCCCCTGAAATTCTGCTATGTGCTGAAGCATCCAACCAGACATTTTCCCCCAGAAAACTGCTCAAAGACTCACAAGGTAGATACTACTGCCCCTGCTTTGCAAATGATGAAGCAGGTTCTAAGAGTGATTTATCCTCAATCACTTAACTAGTGAACCTCTTTGTTAGCCCTAAATAATATTTAAAGTTCCTGACAGCAGCCTTCAATTTATGCAATTTTTAAAAGTGCCATCTAAAAGACATAAACTGTGATTTTTCTCGCTTTGTTAGCTTTATTAGTTTGAGAGAAGGATTAAATCCCAGCAAAAACAAAATGTTTGACTTGAGTGAATTATCAAAATGAAATGCTGCCTCAATTAGATTCTTCATTTGCCTGCAGGGTGGCTCCAGGCATCCCAAATCCACCAGCTGCAATTTGCAAGATGGGTGCCATCAGGTACCACGCCAAACACCCACCCACTTCAGAAAACCTACTTTGGAGGGCAAAGAGGAGTGAAGCAGCATATTCCTCTTTGCTTTGGGAGGAGAAAATGAACAATAAGTGATACCATCTCTTCCTGGCAGCCTCACACAATGGTATGTCTTACAAATGAAACATACTGTGAAACAGCTTGAGAGATGAGCTTCATCAACAATAAGTAATTTTTATTCAGATTTTATTGTGGAGTACAATGAACATGATTAAATGTTTCAGATATGCCTATTCAGACCTTAAGCAAGCCAACCCCCTCCCCCCCCCCGCAAAAAAAAAAAAAAAAAAAAAAAAACCCTACTGAAAAAGCCATCTTCTAAATCTGCTTTAGGAAGAGCTTCAATTGCCAACTTGATGTGTAGAACCGAATTCCCGCTTTTGATAACCGCGCTGTTCCCAGGAAGATAGTAACACATTTGTACTTCCCACCTGGGCCTTTTCTCTCATCCCTTCGGATCCTCTCAGCGTTGCCAAACAGTTACAATGTCAGTCTTTCAAATCACTGCATTTTGAACTTCCCAAACCTTTAAGAGGGCCTCTGTGTATGAAAAAGAACAATAGCCCTTCAAAAGCCATGTCGGTGAGTTCTTCAATACTCCATTTGAATGCTGGGGTTTCAATCAAGGACATCAGCAGACAATTTCTGATTGCTTAGAAGTTGACTTTTATACAGCTTTGATTAGGTCGCCCTTCTCAATAGGAAATCAAGAAAATCCTTGATCCCTTTTTGATTCCAGAATTGTCCCCAAGCCTGGTCAGGACAGGAAGTGAGAGAGATGGGGTGGGGTGCAAGGGTGGAGCGCTCCGATGCCCGCCAACTTCCCCCTCCCCCATCTGTCTTCCAGCCTCTGCGACTCAGGGTTCCATCCAGAATCCCTCATAGTCGCTGAGATAATATAAAACAATGGGTGCTAATTCAAGGGGTGGGGATGGTTTATAATGCTATGGATTTCCCAAAGACCTATAATTGGCGCATAAATGTACAAACGTGAACAGGATAATTAGGGGGTTCTGAACGTAAGCTACCTTTAATTTGTATGATTACTTAAAAACACGTTAAGTGTTATGAAGTGTCAGCGGAACCCCAACAAGGCCTTTATTCAAAACCATAAACATTGTGAAAGTGTATAGAAAGGGCCAGTTGGAGAGGAGAGGAGGGAGGGACAAGGGACGGAGGGAGGATCCCCGCTCTGGGGTCCCAGCGCCCGGCTGAGAGCCGCACCGGAGCTTCCATCTCCGAGGACCCACCCGTCCGCCCCACTCTGGGGCAGCAAAAGGCGCGCTCGCTTCCACAAGCTTTCCACTGGCCTCTCTTTCTAAAGGAGATGAGCCCAAGCGTGCGCCGGCATCCAAATACACCCGCAAGCACAGACCCGCGCGGTCACGCACCCCACCCTCCCGACACACCACGCAGCACACGGACGCCCGCACCGCGGCGCTCTCCGCTCCACTCATTCGCCGACGCGGAGAATCCGGCAAGGTCCAGACCCCGTCGCCAGGCGCCCCGCGCCTCCCCACCCCCACCCCATCCCTTTAGACTGTCTCAGTCCCGGCGGAAGTGCCCAGGCAGACCCCCAACAATGAAGACTTGTGTGGTGCAGTGGGGGGTGGAGGGGAGTTCACAGGGAGTGAAGCGGACTCAGGCCGGCGGGTCCGGGAGGGTGCTAAGCAGGACCTCAGCGGCAGCAGCCGAGAGTCAGCTTTCCTTGGCGCAACTCCCTCGGGTCCCCCATCTCCCCGCCAGGTTCACGGGCACCACAAAACAAAAAACAACAATAACAAAAAAAACCGCTTTAAAAAGTGCACAGAAAAGACGCGCCCTCCCGCCAGGGGTCACAATAATACTTTGCGGGACGAAGGCAGCGGGAGGAGAGTCCCGGTTGCAGCAACCAGCGACGTGTTGAAATTTACTTTGTACACTCACCCAATGGCCCCTTTCCGACGCAGCGACACAACCTCCCCCATCTCTAACTCCCTGACTCCAGATTTTCTCTTCTCACGGCTTCTTTGTGGGCCAAACCACAAGGGTTTTAAAGTTTCCCTGGGGCGGGGGATCGGGGAAGGAACTGAGCTCTGCAGGCGAAGTAGAGCGTCTTGAAGTAGAGCGTCTGGTCGGGAGCAGCGAGAAGCCAGAGGGGCGGGCCGGGGCAGCGACCTGTCGGGGTGTCGGGCGACTGCGGGTGGCATGGAGGTAGGGGCGCGACAGAGAACGGAATCCGGGGAACTGAATCGGTGGAGGACCCGCGGAAGGGCTAGGGTCGGAGGAGACGCGGGGTGTAATTCTCATGGTGTCTGCGAAAGGATAGGGGTTCCTGAGACAGTGAGATAGTGAGATCTGGCTTTTCCACTAGTCGGGGCAGAACCGCCGCGCTGCTGAGGTGTAGGGAAGTGAAAACGGGCCGGCCGGAACGCAGCGAGCGAGGCAGGGAGAAGGGCTCGGGAGTACCGGGTCGCTTTTAGAGTGGGAGAAGAAAGGTACACGTATGGGTAGAGCCGAAAGCCCAGGGGGAAGAGCGGTGCAGGGGGTCCTGGAGACGGGAGTTTGGGGTGAGCAGGTCTGGAGAGAGTACCGCGCGCTGTCAGGAGTAAAGAGATGGGGGTTATGGGGAACCCAACAGGGAAGGCGCAGAGGTCGCCCCCTTCCCCCAGCAAGTGGAGGAAAACTGCAGCCACTGTCCCCGCAGCATCCCTAGCCAAACTCCTAAGAGGCGCCCCTGGATCCTTCCTCCGCGTCTGGGGGCTGTAGGCGTCCGGGCGCCGTGTCCCTGGCGGGCACCTGCCAGCGCTGAACTCCTGTCCCCGCCGCACCTCACCTCAGCTTCCCACGAGCATCCTCCTCCAGTGTCGCAGCCACCCGGGAAGCGGCTCCCCATGCCCGGCGGGTGGCGGCACTCAGGCGCGCTCCCCAGCCCGGGGAAGCCCGGGCCAGCGCAGAGCTAGGTCCATCCTCCCCGAGAGCCACGGGCTAAGCGTCAGAGCAGGGGGAGGAGACCGCCCGGCCTGCAGACCCGCCTCCTCCAGCAGCCCCCGCCCAACCACCCCCACAAGCCGCGGGGGCCTTTTGGAGACGCTCACCTGCTGACTCCCTGGCCGTGGCCTTCTGGCCTCCTGCCGCGCGCCCCTCTCCCGGGCCTGGCGGCTTCAGCTCCCACTCCCGTTCCCACCCGGATGCTCTCTGGGCTGCCGAGCGCGCTCCGAGAGCTTAGCGGAGTCGCGGTGGAGAGGAGGAAGAGGAACGGCGAGCCAGCGAGCGAGCGGGGGCGCCTCGGTTCGCAGTCGCCCGTCTGGAGCCCTTGCGCTGACTGCCCATCCCGGCGCCCCGGAGAGGGAGAGCTAAGCAGAGAGCACAGGGTCCCCGCCCCGGCTGTGCGGGCGGGGAGAGTGTAAGGGAGAGAAGGGGAAAAGCTACCAGACTCGGGTTTCACAAAGTGTCCTGTGTTTTTGTCACCTGCCCTAGCCGGCCCCCCGTCATTTTTCTCAAAAGCCTACTTTTCTATCCAAGCCTCCCAGCAAACGCCCACCCAACTATCAGGGATGCCAGAGGGCAAAAATTAAAACGGAAGTCCTGCTAGGGCTTGTTGCCCCCACGCCCCTTGGCAGGAGGGGGCGCTAGCTCCCAGCGGCCAAACCTGGTTTGGCAGCTCCGGTCCTCACTGAGGCTCACCAGACTAAGTTGGTCGGAGGTTGGGGAAGGACTGCTCCTGTCACGTTTTCAGTGGCCCTAGGAGGGATTCTTGCCACGACGGTATGCAGTTAAACCCCAGCTCTTCGTCCTCCCCTTCACTTCCCCACTCCCTTTCTTATAATGCCTGGGAGAGGACAAGCCTCAGATTAAAACAGGAGCAGAAGGCCCCAGCCCCCTACTTCTGGTCCTAATTTACAAAGATCTAATAAATGGCAGAAAGCATTGTGTCTGTCTAGAATGTTTTTTGTACCCTGAGACTAGATTCAACTCCAGTAAATGCCTGTTGTCTATACTGGCCTCCGGAGGCCAACATGCCAGGTGTGGGAGGGAGAAAAAAAAAAGCAAATAAGGGCTGCCCCACTGGAGCAAGGAGTGGAAAAAAGAGACAGGCAACAACAGTTCCTTAAAAAGTTTTTTTCATCCTTTTTAGGGGCCACATTTCTGTCCTCCAGCTGCGTAATAATAAAGCTAATGTGGTGGGTTTGAGTTTTGTGTTTTTTTCCCTTCATAGCTTTTGTCACTCACCCATGAAAATTTAATGAAGCATCTAGGGTTATTACTTCCAGAGTCAATGGGCTAAAAATATTTAGCCTAATGCACTCCTTGTGGAGCCAATAGGTCCGTGGCTGGTACACACAAAGTCATGGAGAGACCCTCCCTTTCTCCACAAAATTCACGACCCATTAAACTTATTCCGTAATAACAGCTTCTGTACAAATGGAGGCACCAGCAAACGGAGGCTGTCATGTACCTCCTGAAAAGATAGCAATTTTCACAGAATCAAGAAAAATGTGTGAGGTCACTGGCAGGATGCAATCTTGGGAGAACAGTTGATCAGAGGCAATTCCCAACAAGGCGGGAGCAAGGCACCCCTTCCTCCCCCTTGACAGACTGTTTCTATTTACTTCTGGGTGTGGCCAGTGAATCTAGCGGTGGGGACCAGAAAACGGGCTCAAGTCTCTCCAACTTTTCCAAAGTTATAGACAGTGGCCAGACTTGCCAACAAACATTGAAGATTTGTTTAGTAGGAAGTTCAGGCTCACCAGGTAACTCTATTACTAAAGATTAATAAATCATTTCAGTTTTCTCATCTACAAAGACAGACCTCAGGAATCTGGACTCAGTACAACGATAACAGGGGACAATGACAAATCAGGAAGACTTGGTTGGCATAAGAGTGTAGAAAACCATTATGCACTTCAGGTGGCTGGGGTAAATGGAAACTTAGGTAATCAAACATAGGTCCAGCTCTTTACTGATTCTACCAGAAAACATTCTTAAGTTTCTCACTGCTTTAGGGGACAGCCAGGGAACATCAAAACCACTTACATACATTTTAAGATTCTGCATATGAGACTTGTTCTCACCACACCTCTCCCTTGTTGTGTTTTTAATTGGCGTTATGATTACAGGATTGAAAGGAGTACGAGACACTGAGTTGGCAGAGTAATAGAAATGGAAGAGGCTCACGTAAAACTCTATCTCTATTCAGTGTTGGACAGGGTCCACTACGAAACTGAGCAAATTCCCATTAAATCCAACAGGGGCAACAAGTGCAGCTGTTCCCAATTCCAGGCTGAAAAAGAGCATCTATGTAGATTCTAATGGCTTACAGCTGCCCAAGGACCTAATGGTCTACTGGTTTAAGTCAACCCAAATTTCAAAGAACTGTTTTAGCTTATTATGCTAAATATGTCAAGAAATTCATCTAAGTTTTAGGGTGTTGTTTCTTTTCTTCTCGTTTGAGTAACAATGGCATTTGTATTAAGTATGGCATAAGGAACAAATCAATATGCATTCCCTTATCATCTACTCTGAAAAACAACAAAGTAATAAGAACAGCAAAAGTGTACAAGGTCTGTCTGGAAAAAGTCCAGCCATTGTGAATTAAAGGAGAATGGTTTCTGCCACACCGATGTAACCTGGCAGCCAAGGGGAGTGGACTGGAATGTGCATGTACGAACAGTGACAGCATCGTTGTATTAGTGAGTGGAGACGGTAGACACATTGAGTGAGCACGTGTACTGTGTGGCAATCACATTCAAAATGACCGGGTGAATAGGGCAATGAATCTTCATCACATCTTGCTTTTAGCTTGAACATTCCTCCGTGGAAACTATTCGGATGACTCAGAAGGCTGCAGCTATGGACAACTGGTGATTGGCAGCTTCATCACGACAATGTGCCTGCTCTTGCGTCACATCTACAGCAGAGTTTTTTAGGGAAACATCAAATCACCCAGGTGACTCAGTCAGAAGACAGATATTGTATGTATTGTTTATTATGTTCCAGATACTTTTCTAGGTATTTACATACCTTAACTTATTTAACCTTCACAATAGCCCACTGTATTGCTGTGTACTGGATAAAATATACACTGGAATCTGATGGGCCTGAGTCATCTTTGACAAGTTGCTTACCTCTCTGGACTTCAAAATTCTCAGTTCCTCAGTGCTCATAACAGCTTGGTAAGACAGCAGCTTCATGAGATTGCTGTGAGCCTTAAGCGAGATGCACTGGACACAGCGGGAAGAGGATAAGTCGCATGTAAAACTTCTCTTTCCAGAATAATTCCAAACCAGCTCATTGTAAATCAACAACATTTACAGAGTCCACTCTATATCTCAGGCACTATGCTAGGCATTGAGAATAATGATGACAAATCAGAAACAGATCCTGCCTTTGAGAAGCTCAGTCAATTGAATAAAAAACATGGACATGAGTAGCATGCAGATGAGCAAAAATGAGTTCAAGTGAACATCACATAATTCATCCCTGTGCACTTGATTCTCAAGACACTCAGAAGGGCAACCTATTTAAGTGCTGTTGGAGGCTGACCCATGATTGAATGCAAAACCAAATGTCAGAAATCATAAATCCAACTAGTAATAACTGCTCTTCCAAAGAAAGGAATGCAAAATAGCTCATTTTGTGTACTCTATATTATTTAAAATTCTGTGTCTTTCTACAGTTGTTTGAAATATACCTCTCATTGGATGGAGCATAATAAAATGAGTTTGTGCTGTAAGATCTGAGGGTTTCAAACACAAATTCCTACATAGCCACTGTTTATTAAATAGTTTATAGTGCTTCCATATGCCAGGAATATGATAGTGTTTCTATACACATAAGGCTCTCAAATTAATAAAATTTTTAATAATGTTCAGTAGGAACATTTCTGCCAAGTTTATTAGACACATCATGTGTTCAAAGTATACTAACAATAGAATGCACAAATATCAAATGTTAATACTAAAGGTATATAAGCCTCTCACATAGTCCCTTTCATCAAGTTCAAGTTCAAACTCACATTATAGTAACTTATTAAAAAAATGTTTAGTGATGTCTTACTCTGTGCCAGACACAATGTTAGGCATTGGCAGAGGGAAAAAAAAGAAAAATAAAAAATAACTTAAATAACTCATAGGCACATGAAGGAAGCACACCAACACACTGCATTATGACAAATGCTATGTTAGTGCTACCTACAGGATGCTAGAGGTACATCAAAAAAGGGGTATTTAACCCAGGGTAGGATGCTAAGAAGAGCTCATAAAGGAAGGGATGTCTTCCTGAAAGATAACAAGTAACCAGATGAGGAAAGGAAGGATATTTCAGCCAAAGAAAAGAGAATGTGTGAAGGCACAGAAGAGATTCTTCTCTGTGGGTAGCTATAGTTGACTCTAAAAAAAAAAAAAAAGGCTAAATTGTAAATGTTCTTCTGGTTTGCCATGTTTAGGACTATGGAATTTAGTGTAAAAGTAAAGAGGTCTCCTTGAGCCCTGGCTGGTGTAGCTCAGTGGATTGAGTGCAGGCCTGTGAACCAAAGGATTGCGGTTCGATTCCTAGTCAGGGCACATGCCTGGGTTGCTGGCCAGTTCCCAGGAGGGGACTCACGAGAGGCAACCACACATTGATGTTTCTCTCCCACTCTTTCTCCTTCCCATCCCCTCTCTCTAAAAGTAAATAAATAAAAATATTTTTTTAAAAAAGAGGTCTCCTTGAAAAAAAACAGGGAAAAATATTTTGCATACCTTACATTAACTGTATTTCAGACACTTTTCTTGTATGCCCTAGACACAAGTACTGGGTTAGCCAAAAAGCTCGCTATGATTTTCCTGTGAAGTAAAAGACAAATTTTTCATTTCCACCAATAACTTTCTTGATTTGAATAGTTTGAGTATGTCAGCTATCTCCTGCTATTGACTTCTGATGGGTAGAGGCCAGGGCTGCTGCAAAACAGCTCCCAATGTGTAAGGCAGCCCCACAGCAAAGAATTATTTGGCCAAAATGTCAGTAATTCCAAGAAACTTCATAAACCACTTTTGACACATTCAATCAGTCACAGTACCTTCTCTATACACTGCAGAAATCTTTTTTTGCATTTCTGTTGCATTTTTACCTTTCTTGAAATAATAAAATGTTGCGGATTTTCTTCCATCTTCAATATTAAGATGGCTGCACAAAAATTCACCAATTTTGATAAGTTTTTTTTAAATGCACATTGATATGACAGCTACAATCTAACAACCTTGTTTCAAATGAAGTTAAAGACAACCAAGCACTACTAGAACCAACCTATGGAAAAAACGTAATGGACATTTTGGCCAACCCAATAAAATATCCATTTGATATTTTTCTTCTGAGGTCAAAAGAGCAATAAAAAAATTTTGTATGTGGCTTCATCAAAATATGAGGTCCCTTCTTTCATGATACTGCTTTGCTTGATCCCAGGAAAAGGTTGTGTGACAGTATTACTGAACTTAACTCTGGTTTATAGTCACTATAAATAGCACTCCTTTTTTTTTTCCAAGGAGCAGGTGGAGGAGAGTAGCAACAATGCAATTGCATTTATGCCACCAATCTACTCTTTTTAGCTAAATGCACAGGAGAAACAAAGTAGAGAGCTAAAGTGATTGTCAAAGGGCTCTTAAGTCCGATTATAAACCCCCATTGTTTTTCACTCGTAAAGTGGAGCTTAAGGTGATATTAGTACTTGAAAATAGGAGTAGACTAAACGCTGTGAGAAATGACTGAGTTTTGATGCCTAGAGCACACGAAGGGCAGAGAGAAGAGGTGGCACACCATGGGACCTAGGTGCGGTGTATTTTGCGGCTACTATGTTAAAAGTATGACAAATATGCCTGCCATACCTTCGCCTCTGTGGTGCCATTCCTCCTCCTTCTGGAAACAATCCTCAGCTTTCTTTGGGGAACCAGTTCCCCACCAAATAATTTTTTTAATTTAGTTCTGGTAGAACTGACTCTATCCCCTGGCTTGGGGGATGCACAGTACAACAGATTTCTTGGTCACAATTCATGGATGGTCAAATGGGTAACTCGTGTGCTTCTGAGACTGCAACTAGGAAAAGCGCTTTCTCTTTACCACCAAACTGGACACTGGAAAGATATTAAGCCTGTATCCCCACAAGCTCATTTCATAAGAAAACTCCTTCAGAGAGTGAAACTAACAGAGAAGGAAAAAAAAAAGACTAAGAGATGAAAAAAGAGAGAGATTTATGAGGACATTGTTGAGGGGTTTTAGTTTAGCCATGCCTGAAACCAACTACATTTCCCCCACAGATTTTTTAGTCACATCAGCCAAAATATTCCCTCTATTACTTAAGCCAGTTTGAAGTTTTTTTGCCTTCCTTTGACCAAAAGAATTCTGTCTAATATTTCAAATATTGCATAAGACCTGCTATATGTTATCCAATTTAATACTTAAAGAACCCCAAAGCAATTTGTATATATTCATACTTGGCCTTTTTCTAAGAAGAACATGAACTCACATTTTACAGGTTAGAAATAAACTCAGAAGGTTAAACATTTTACTCAGAGTTATACGGCTGGTCCAACAGACAGTTGGAAAAAAATTAAAATGTCATTTACAACAGTGCAACATAAAATACTTAGGAATGAATTGAACAAAAATTGTATGAAGTTTATGTACCAAAATTTGCAAAATATTGATGAAAGCAATTAAAGAAGACCCAAATAAATGGAGAGACATACCATGTTCATTGTTTGGAAAATTCAGTACTGATAAGATGTCAGTTCCCCCCCCCCCAAATTAAACTATACATTTAGCACAATCCTAGTCAACTTTTCAGCTTGCTTTCTGAAGAAACTGGTAAGCTAATTCTAAAATGCATAGAGGAAGGCAATGGGATCTGAAATAGCCAAAACAATCCTGAGGGAGAAGAGCAAAATCAGAGAGCTTACCCAACCTGACTTCAACACTCAGTCTAAAGCTGCAGCAATTAAGACAGCATGGTATTAGTATCAGCACTAAGGACAGATGAATTGATCAGGATAGAGCGCCCAGAAACAGAATGACACATGTGTAGTCAATTGACCTGTTACCTGTTTGTCTGATTGTTTGCTTCTACAAAGATGCCAGTGCAACTTATAGAGGAAATAAAAGTCTTTAAAACACCATACTAACGTAACTATAAATATGTGAAAAAAAAATTTAACCTCAACCACTACCCCACACCATATATGGAACAAGGTGTAATTGCTAAAATGCTAAAAGTTCTGAAGGAAAATCTTGGAGTGTCTCTTCACAATTTAGAGGTATGAACGGATTTCTTAGAGCAGACAAAAAATAACTGAATATAAAAGAAAAATATAATAAATTGGACTTTATTAAAATTTAAACTATGTGTCGATCAAAAGACAACATTGAGGAAATTAATGGCATACCACAAACCTGGAGAAAATGTTCACAATACATATATCTAACAAATTACTTAAATCCAGAAAATATAAAGGACTCTTACTAATTAGTAATAAAAAGATAAATGATCTAATCAAAATGTACAAGACACTCAAACAGACACTTTACAAAAGAAGATATATGAATGGCCAGAAGGCAGAGGAAAAGGTGCTCAGCATCTAAAGAATGTGCAAATAAAACAATCAGGAGATATGACTTCACACTGACTAAAAGGGCTAAAATTTGAAAGACTGACAATAGTAAATACTGGTGAGAATGTAGAGGTCTCATAAATTGCTGATGAAAGTGTAAAACAGTATTACAATTTTGGAAAACTGCCTGGCACCTTCTTATCAAATTAAGCATACACCTACCCTATGTGCAATTACAGGCATTCCACTCCTAGGTATTTACCAAAGAGAAATAAAGCATGCATGCAGACACACTACAAACTTTACAGAAGCTTCTTTCATACTAGGTCAGTCTGGAAACAATGTCTTTCCTCAGCAGAATGGATAAACGGATTGCGAATATCATGTAGTGGAATACTACTAAGCAAAAAACAAAACACACTACTGATATATATACCAAAATGGATGAATCTCAAAAAGATACTGAGTAAAAGAAGCCAGACAGATTAAACTACCCTTGACAACCGTGCATTTTAATGTCTTTTTAAAATCTAATCTTTATTGTATTCCCCTTATACTCCCCTGCCCCCAGCAATCACCACACTGTTGTCCATGTCCATGAGTCCTTTTTCCTTTTTTGCTCAATCCCTCCGCCCCGTAACCTCCCCACAACTAGCTATCTTTTATCTTAATTTTTTTAATTAAAAAGTAAGCACAGAAAAGATGGAGCATATTATATTTTCAATATAAAAAGTATTCTATGCCATGCATGACACCGCCAAAGCAATCAACGTGTAAAAAAAAAAAAGGTATCCTTCAAAATACATTAATGCAAGGATGGTTAGACCAGTGATACAGGAAGATTCCCTTTTCTCTACATTCTCACCAACACTTGTTGTTTCTTGATTTATTGACGATAACCACTCTGACTGGTGTGAGGTGATATTTTTTCAGCATGGGGGATTCTCAAAAAAATTGAGAATAGAACTACATTATGACCCAGCAATTCCGCTTCTGGGTATTTATCTGAAGAAATATAAAACACCAATTTGAAAAGATACATGCCTGTTTATGTTCATTGAAGCATTATTTAAAATAGCCAAATATGGAAGTAACCCAAGTGCCCAACAATAGATGATTGGATAAAGAAATTGTGGTACTTACATACAGTGAAATATTACTTGGCCATAAAAAAGAACAAAGGCTTACCATTGCAACAATACGGATGGACCTAGAGGGTGTTATGCTAAGTGAAATAAGACAGGCCGTGTAAGAGAAATACCGTATTATTTCACTTATATGTGGAATCGAAGAACAAAATAAACAAACAAAACAGAAACAGACTCATAAACACTGAAAATGAAAAGATGGGAGGGGGTTTTGGGGGATGGGTGAAAAAGGTGATGGGTTAAGAAGTACAAACTGGCAGTTACAAAATCATCACAGGGATGTAAAGAACAGCACAGGGTATATAGTCAACAATATTGTAATAACTACGTATGATGCTAAGTGGGTACTAGACTTACCAGGGAGAGCACTTCATAAGCTATATAAATGTCTAACCACTATGCTGTACATCTGAAACTAATATAAAATAATATTGGGGGGGTAGAAAGAATGGTTAGACCAAAGTGGAGCACCACCCAGAAAATAAAAGCACCACCCAGTGACGATGTGGGTGTCATCAGAAGGTTGAGAATTTCCTGACAGAATTGTTAATCAGATGTAGGTTGGGTGATGTCCTGATAGGAGTTCAGTAGAGAAACTCCAGCCTCAGATGGTGGAAGGGAGTGAAAGAAAGGCATCTTGAGTGCTAAGATCTTGAAGTTCTCCTTGCACACCACAATATACTGATCCCTAAAAGAGTTCTTGTCCAAAAGCACAGAAACCATAGTCACACTCCAAATAGCCAATAAGAGACTACAATTCTGTATCAGACAGTCCTGCACAGTTTAATTTGTATGTAAACCACATAAGGAAAAAAGTTGCCACTCTTTCTGGAAACATACTGATGCAAATCACACTTTATATTTTTTTAAATAAAAAAATGTAATTGCTCATTGAATTGTAATATGAATGCAAATTAACTTAGTGTAATTATACTGTGCAATTTTCTACTTTAAAAACTTAGAAAATGGAAGAGACCTGATAAGTAATTTGAACTGTAATTCTTCATTGTGTTCCTTCATTATGCAATGGTTACCATAAGCAATTTGCTCTGTTTTAATGTAGAATGGTTTTAGTTCATACCTTTTGCATTGAGAGGACTCAGATGACACTGTTCAATATATACAGATACCCATTTCCCCCCAAGTACACTGTGCAAATTATACGATAAAATTTAGCACAAGGGAATTTGTGAAGGATTCATAATATATTTTCCTTTTGGAATCTTTAGCACATTGTCTCTCTACCCTAAGCCCTAAATGTGGTCTAACTTACCGGGGAATTCCTAAGCAAATAGGAATCCCATGATCAGCATTCATGCATTAATGACAAGAGTTTGGTACAGAAGTAAAGAAAATGAGTTCTAGCCCCAGCTCTGCCACTAATTAATTGTGAGACCTTCCCCATTGTGGTCCTCTTTCCTCTCATATGTAAATTAAAAGGTGGGGGTAGGTGATTTCCAGCTTCCTTCCAGGCCCTTCCAGGCTAAGATCGCTCTGTAGTCACTCCTTGCTTTACATTGTTTAAGCAACATGAGTGACAGTAAATGAATTTATTTAGAATTAATGATGGGTCTGAATGAACCACAAGCCCTTTAGTTCAGGTATTCATTTCTAAAGAATGTCCAACACAAAGATCATCTGCGATGATGCAAATATTTAAAAAGATAGTAATTACCCATTTGCATGCTAATAATAATTTTGCATGCATCCTTCCTTCAATGTGGATTCCGTTAACTGGAGCTGGGGATCTCATTAAGAATCAGCATGGGGCTGTGGGAGAGAATGGGTAAGGCTTGGACTCACAAACATTGCTTTGGTATTTCCTGTGGCTGATAACCACACGAGGCCTCAATAATTCCATCTCTTAGACTGGATGTACTCAGCTACTTCCCTGGATGGTTTGAGGATTAAACACATAACAAATGGAAAGGCATTTGGTCACTTATATTTGTAAATGTGTCAATGATCCTGTGAAATAGGTGTTACTATTATCTCTAGCTTTCTAGAGAAGAAGAAAGAGGAGGGGGCATGGGAAAGAAGAGGAGAGAAAGGAAAAGAAAGAGGAGCTAAGAGAAATTACCAACTTGCTCAGGGTCATAGCCCATGACACTTGGGCTGTCCAGAGGAGAGAGGAACATCCCTTCAGCTTCTGGCTTTTATGATAACATATATGGTATAGGTAATTATTTTCTCTTGACATATATGGTGTTCTTAGAGAAAGTTTCATCTCTGTGCAACCAAGAACATTATGAACCTCCATTCCTCTGCTATAAAATGACAATAAAAGTATCTACATTTCTCTAAAAGATGATCCTTAGTCTCTGCTTTACCATTTATCCTACCTATCCCCATTTTTCTCTTCTTAAAAACCCTAATTTCTATTTGGGAAAGTGCAATTTCTCAAAAGCTGACTTCCCCCTTAGCCCTGGGTTGGAGCACAAGCCCTAAGCAGGCTAAGCCAGTCAACACACTTCATGCCTTGGCCAGAGAGATTGATTCAGGGGTTGGCAGAGAAGTTAACCTTGTCCAATCAGACTTAGGCTGGAAATACTGAGACAAAAATAGCCTGTAGCCCAGAAAGCCAAAGTTAGGCTCCTAAAGGTAACAGACCTTATGATGAAGCTGGACCCAAGGAGGTCAAGGCAGAGAGACACAAAAAGAAATCACATCCTGTCATATGACTGAGTCACTACCTAAAGTCACCCAGCATGACCTTAACAATAACATGAGCTAATATATCCTTTCTACTGTATAAGCCAGCATTATTTGTGACTTTCCACCAAAACAATGCCATCAACTCAGAGAAGAGGTTTTAAGTATGCAATGAAGTAATGAATGAGAAATTGTAAAAACGTTACACCATCATAAAGTTTAATAGTGGTAATTATGATGGCAATAGCAATGAGGACAGAAGTGAAGGAGGTGATGAGTGTCTTTGAACAAAGACCATGCTGGCATTTCACATAGATCAGAAGCTTCCTTCAGTGATTAAAATGTTCATTTCCTCTTGTTTCCCCAATTTATCTTATAGTCTTATAGCAGCATACTTGTATAGACCCCTGATCAAATCACAACAGATGATGGGTCTTTTTCTGACCATGCCTTTACATGTTTGCCTCCATTCCTTTCCATCTGATTTCCTCTTCCAGGATTATCCTTCCCCATTCCTATTTATTGAAATCCTTTCCAATCTGCAGGACCTAGTTTAAATAAGACCCTCACCCTCTTCATTCTCTCTTTCGCTTCCTTTATACATTGTGCCTATTTATAATCTTGACCAGTGCCATGTGTTGGGGTGATTTTCCACATGTCTGGATCCGCCATAAAGATTATAATCTGTTAGAGTAGATGCTATGCTCCTTATAAACAGCAGAGAGAAAAAGATGCACGCAGCATCTGCAACCACGCTAATATCAAGGATGACTCAGCCAATGTGCTCATAATTCTGCCACGGAACAGTCATCAGACAAAAGCATCTGAGGAACACCTTATGAAAAAACGGAAGCTCCTTATAATTAGGGATGCTTAGACCACAGTCTAACTTGGAGTTGTGACGAAAGACGGGAGAATGGATGACAGAACAAAAGAAGAAAGAAATAGGAAGGAGAGAAGAAAGGAAGAAAGGAAGGGAGGAGAAAAGGAAGGAAGTACGAGAGGAATGTGGTTTGGGTAATGTTGCCAAAGGATGCTAAGGCAAAGTTCTCCACGGTTCTTATCTACCTTCCCGTTCTTAGGGGGTAAGATGTGGCCACAGTGTTCCAGTACCACTGCGACCTCTAGTACCAAGAGATATCTCCAGGCTAACTAGAAGTATGGAATCTCCTATATGAGCCTGAGGTAGCAGCATTATCGTATGTTTGTAATCATAGAATAAAACATGAATAGTGATTAAGAGCATACAATTTTAAACTACAGCTTCATTTCCAATTTCAGTTCTGACATGATACAGGTGTGAATTGATGCGAATTCCTCAAGTCTCTTGAGGAATTGTCGGAAGTGTCAAAAGTGCACTTATCTCTCCTGTATGATGGGGGTAATAATACCTGGCTCTACTATCTGTTTTATTAAATAAATTATTAAGTAAAACAACTTCTGTAAACTTTTGTCACAGTACTGGTAAATGGTAAGAAACAACAAATCAGTGGCTGTTAGCAGTAGGCTTTGCAGTGTAATCATTAATTTGGACACGGCTATCTCCCTTTGGTTCACTCAGCTGTCTCTAGAAAAGTGATCCTTGGCATAATAAGCACTTGTATTCCAGTGTATAGCCATGAATGGGTTTGGCAATACCACTGTCAATCCTGGTACTGAAACTTTCTAAAATAATCATCTTGGCCATGCTAGAAAAGCATCAAGACATTGGTACATAATTTTATTCTTTGAGTGAGCTTCTTTTCTCTACAACCAATAGGAAATGATCAGAAAATTTCCCGTGCTTGCCACCATTTACTTGGGTAGGTACATTACAGCAGGTAGGATTCAAAGTTATCCCTACAAAAAATATTACTCATGCTCTTGCATTTCCATATGTTTTATGGGTGGGTAAGAAATGGTAAACATACTGCTGGCATGCCCAGAAGTGTCAAAGACTCTGGGGTTACCCATGAAGACTGCTGCCACTGTGAATGTCACATGTGTGTCAGTGACAAGTTTTTTGGAAACTACTGATGCAGGTGAATGAAAACCATCAAAGGGTTTTGAACATTTGAGTGATGGAGTCAAACTTCAGTCACTAGACACATCATTCTGATGGCAGAAAGAAGGCTGAGTAACATATCCAATTCACCTTTACTTCAGGTATTTTCTCCTACTCCTTCTCCACCTCCTACATCTGCACACTCCTGGACTTTTTTTCTCCCTATTCTTCTCTCTGTTTATGACATACCCCTCGCTAGCACTTTATGTAATGTTACTTACATTGCTTGAAGCCAAACTCAAACCTCAGCATCCTATGCACAGCATCCCGCCCTGTTCCAGGTGCTATCACTTCTCTCATTTATATTATTTAATCATTATATGAATCCCTCTGTTATGGTCATTTGTTTAATGCCTACTCCTCCAGCATCCTGAAAGCCATCCTTGAAGCTTCCCACTAGTCAGTCCTTTCCCAAACCATGTAAATTCGGCCAACGGCATGTAACCCAAACCCATTTACTTCCATCATTTCTCCTGCCAACACCCTTGACCAAGCCACGGCCACCTCTTGCCTGGCATTCTTTCTCCCCTATTTTCACTCTAGCTTCCCTATAACACATATTCCAAGTATTAGCTGCAGAAACATTTTTAAAAACATAATTCAGATCTTCCCATTTAAAACACATGTCAATGGTTTCTCACAGTATTTAGGTTTCTACAAATCTCGATAAAGGCTTTCAAGTCCTTCCATGATCTGACCCAGCCTCACCTCCCTCCACTCTCCCCCTGCTCAGTCTACGTTAGCCACCACGGTCTTCATTCAGTTTTACAAGTCCCCATCTCAAGGCTTTTGTAAGTAATGTTGTTTTCTTGGAATGATCTCCCCAACTCCTACACACCTGCTGATACCTTAAATGACACTTGTTCAGGGGTCTGATATGACCCCATCTTTAATGAGGTCCCCTGGTTAAAGTTTTCAAGCACTCTGTAGTTTTCTTTTGTACACTCAGTTGCAATTTATAACTATGTGTAACTATAAAGTTTAATTATATTTTTAAATTATGTTTTAACTTAATACCTATTACCCCAGCAGACTATAAGATCTACAAGGGCAAAGCAATGTTTTTGTTTGCTTGTTGTTTTTGTGCTTGTTTGGTCACTGTAGTGGGCTGAATGGTGGCTCCCCAAAATATGCTCATGTGTTTCCCTTTAAATCCCCAGAATCTGTGATCATGGCCTATTTGAAAAGAAATTTTGCAGTTTTTGCATCAAGTTAGGATCTTGAGAGAAGAAGATAATCTTGGATTATGCAGGTGAATCCTAAATTCAATTTCAAGTATCCTGATAAGACACATAGAGCAGCCACAGAGAAAAGGAGGAGGCAGTGTGCCCACGGGGGCAGACATGGGGCAGAGATGGGACCGATATGGCCACAAGCCAAGGAACATGTGCAGGCATGAGAAGCTGCATGGATTCTTCCCTACAGCCATTTAAAGGGAGCACAGCTACGAGGACACCTAGATTTTGAACTTTTGGCCTCTAGAACTATGAGAGAATAAATATGCATTGTTTTAGATTACCTACTTTGTGATTATTCATTACAGCAGCCCTAGTAAATTAATACAGTCACCGTCACCTATACATTCCTAGTGCTGATCCGTAACTACGCAGTAAATGAATGAACGAGTGAGCATTCACGGAAAACAGTCATGCACAGTCATCATTATGTACCAGAACTTACCACAGTAATTAGAACGCTGTAGGTGCTGGGGAAAGGACTAGTCAGAGGACATGAATGAATGACCCAATGGACATGGACAATAACATGGGTATTGACTGTGGAAGTTGGGGGGTGGGCTGGGTGGAGGAGGGCAAAAGGGGTAAAATTGGGACAACTGTAATAGAACAATTTAAAAAAGAGAAAGAAGAAATGAAGTTTATTTTTTAAACTAGGAAGAAATTGTTTATTAAATTGTATCTGATTGAAATGCATTTTACAAAATGTAGGCATATAACATTTTTAGAGCTTCCACGTGCAAAAGAAGCTTACAGATTAAATTTAGCAAATTCCTTGTTGTATAAGTGAGAACAATAGAATTGAGAAAGCTTATCTGACTTACCTAAGTCTACACAGCAAGTTCAGACTGGGGGAAATTGCATTTATTTATATAATTCCTATGCCAACATCTACCAGACTATCTTCCCAAGTACAATTTTATAATTCTAATTAAAACCATTTGATATATGTTGCTGTCTTTAGTCAACGACACCAGCATTCATTCTCATTAAACTAGTTAGTATGTGTAGGTCTAATAATAAAATAAATATTGAACTAGATCCCCCAAAATTATAAGATAAAAAGTTCTACCCCTTCAAATTCCAAGAATCCAATAGGGAGTATCAACATTAGATAGACATTTACTATTACATTTGACTTGATTTAGTTATGATTTCATTACAGGCATTCAAATATTTAAGCAGCTTATCAGGCACCATTTCATCATTTAAGAATATACCCCAAAATATATTAAAATGCATAGAATAAGCCAACTCATTTCAGAATTAAGGTCTTTCCCACTTAATTTCTGACTTAGGGATAATTCCACTTGAGGAGACTCTAATGATTGTGGTTTAAATTTAATACCTTCCCTTATATTACCTGCTGCATGGCAGCAAAGACTGCATCTGTTTCTCTCAATATAAAAGGAATCTCTTCAATCACTCCTACTTTCCTTCTCCTGCCTCTACATGGGAATGACCACTCACTGTAGCTCTGGGAGTCAGAATTTGTTTTTATTTCACTGGTCTAATTTTATAATCTAGGCAACTTGACCTATTTGTGTGTCACATACCCATCTGGCTTTCCAGCCAGTCAAGTATCAATTCAATAAGTATTAATGCCAACCTACATCATTCGGTTCCAAAACAGATTCATTTTTGTCATTGTGTCCCCAGTACTTCCATCTTCGGTATAGATGTACCATTAACCAGTCTGTAAAATGAACTGAATGACAATTGCTAAAATTTGACATATTACTTCCTTAGGAGTCATTGTATGGGACTAAATTTGGAGAACGCAGTTGTAGCTGGAGAATCCAGAAAGCCATTTTAGTCAAGTTCACAGCTGCAGATCTGTTCTTAATTACTTATACCTATGTAAGTGTATCCATTATAACCTTTAAGCATTCTTGGGACTGGAGCTTTCAAAATCTTCCTTGAAATCTATTTCTCTGAACAACTCTTTTACTCCATTTAGAAAGTTCCTGTTTTTATTATTCATATATTCATTTATTTAAAAAAAAA